>CM035278.1:72220811-72247215 GCA_020226075.1 Hydropotes inermis | reverse complement strand
CTTTTATTTACAATAACAAAGTTTTGGAAACAACCTAAACACTCAAAAGTAGAGTCTATAATGGCTAAATAAGTCACGATCTTATCCGCATGATAAAGCACCATGTAGTCATTTTTAAAAGTCTATGGAAGAATGTTTAAAAGGAGAAAATTTTCACAATCTAAAAATAGAGAAAAAAAACATACCGTAAAACAGTGTACATATTTATGAAGTATGGCAATTTGAACTGCAGGTATCTCTGGTTATTGTTACTGTAAGTCATTTGACTTTGCAGTTTATAGATTTGTACAATGAGCATGTATGTCCATTGTAATCTGGAAGATAAACAGTAAAAGTGCATATAAAAAAGGAAAAGGAGGAAGTGTCATGTGTTGGAGTCATGAGCTGCATGAAGAAACAGAAGCGTCCATTGTTCTCCTGAGATGCTCGTGACTGTGTAAGGGCAGCTCCGCAGGCCTGCAGGGCCAGCCAAGTGTCTCTGCTGCTTAGGATGCAAGCGGTGAGACGGCATGAACCTCCTTCAGCTTTTGTTCTGCCGAGAGCGTCTGTGCGCGCCCGCAGCAGGGTTAGACCGCGCACCTCTGCCGGCTGGCGCTGGGGCGGGCAGGAGGAGGCCCGCGCCCAGGCTGCGCGGCGCGCTCGGGGCGCTGCATGCGGGGGTTTCAGGGCGCGAGGCGGCGCGACCACAGTCCCAGCCGTCCGGGCACAGGCCGGAAAGGTGGCTTTAAGCATCTTAGAAAGGCGGCACGAAGACTCTCCTTGGAGCTTGGACGCATTCAGTAGGTCACTGGAGGACATTTCTCAAGCATTTTCAGCGCTCGCGGAGTTGATGGACAGGGAGGCCTGGCGCGCTGCGACTCACGGGGTCGCAGAGTCGGACACGACTGAGCGACTGAACTGAACTGAACTGAACTGATGCCACAATTAAGCTCTGAGTTTCAGAAGTACAGGGTGTGGGTGTGTGTGATGTGGAAGGCGAAAGGAAAGAAAAGAAACCACAGGCAGAGCGTCCGCACTGGAAGCTACTACAGCGGTGCAGAATTTAGAAAATAAAAATAAATGGTCGTTATCAGAAACTCTACAAATAGCAAGTGCTGGAGACAGGGGAAAAGGGAACCTCCAGCACCGTGGGAAGCAGTGTAAACTGGGGCAGGTCCTATGGAGCGTAGGATGGAAGTGCCCAGAAAACCAGACTGAGTCGCCAGATGACCCAGAGTTTTCAAGAAAAGGTTTCTAAATAATGTTTTGTATAGAGAGAAGGCGGAACAGAAATGATGTCAATTAACCAACAAGGTGGTATTCTGCCTTCAAAACTTTGTAACGATTGTTGTGAATCTTGAGCTTCAATCCTGACCTCTTTGGTTATAATATCTAGGACATTATCCTGTGGCCAGTGATGGTCTTTCCCATTTTTAAAGGCCCAATTCTCTTCCTAAGTCTAAACTATTAACTTCTTGGACATTGCAAAGAAATGCCGTTTCTCACTGTCCTTCTCATTTACTGACAGCTGTGCTGGGTCTCCCTTGCTGTTTGAGACCTTCTCACTGCAGGGGCTTCTCTTATTCCAGGGCACAGGCTGAAGGGTGTGTGGTTCAGTAGCTGCTCCACGGCACAGGGGCTCTTCCCAGAACCAGGGATCGAACCTATGTTCCCTGCATTGGCAGTACCAGGGAAGTCCCCCGTTTTTCTTCTTGACTAATTCTAGACTAAGCTATTGACCACAATTATATACTTTTAATCTTTCAATGGAAAATTTGTCAGGAATAGCAAAATTATTTGTGGATTCTACTGGCCTTTCTTCTGAATTTGACTAAGTTTGCATTCCTGAATTCAAAGCAGAACTCAGAATATTCAATAATATCTAAGAGTTAAATCTGAGTGTGCTAATCATCAGAAATACTCTTGATAGCTTAAACAAATGGTCCCCAAACTTTCTTATCTAGTTTTTAATCAGTAAATGTATTTGTGTTTTTATATACTTTAAAATTGTTTGCAAATGCTATTAGATTGGCCAAAAAGTTCATACCATTAGAAAAGAACGCAGAGGAACTTTTGGCCAACCAATATTCTATTGTTAGAGACTTTAGGGAGAATGCACAGTGATTTCAAAGGGGTAGACTAAACTTAAAAATTTTTAAAAAACCTAAGTTTTACTTATTAACAATAAAATGTCATTGGCTAAAAAAATAAATTTTACTTTTATTAAAATATGTATTACAAGATCATATAGTCAATTATGCTTTATTATTGTTGGAAACTTTGTCTAAACTTTAAAACATTGTAATTAGATGTTTGCTTCTAAATGAAATGTATTCCAATACTTGTTTTGAATGGCTATCACAGTTGTGAAAGTTCTCTCATATAGCTGTGTACATGGCAATAAACGTAATATATCAAAGGCTGATATTCTAAGGTCTGAAACATATTTCAATCTATCAGTTATATAAAGGCTTCTGATAAAGTTTTGTTCATAGATTTTCTTTCCTTCTTGAAGGTTTGACTAGGTAGGAATTTTGAGGATCCTTCTGGACTAATTTTTGCCTCTTTTTTTCTTTTTCCCTCCAGCAGCTACAAGGTTTTGTTTTTTCGTTTGTTTTTCTTTATTTGTTTCAGACTTTAAAGAAAGACCTATTTTCAGAAACACCCGTATCTGGACATAGAAAGCAGTTGCCCCTGTGATACTGGTCTTTCATGGAGAATAATTCCCAGGGGGGGCACTGCAGGGTCCCTGCAGAAGACTCCCGCTCACGGCCCGTCATAGCGGCTCCCGTATACGGTCACATCCCCATAAAGCCAGCCTCCTCCCCGGCTTTCCCGCCGGGCAGCAGTGAGCTCGCCCCCCTCCAGCTTGGGGAGTCTCCTGATCTGTCGGGGACCAGCTGGCCCTTGGAAAAGTACCAGTCCAGGGCCCTGTCTTGGCAGGAGCCTAGACTAATGGAAAACTCAACCCAAGCTGGTATTCACAGCTCACCCTGGGGTGCCTTCTCCACTCCAGAGCGCAGCGTCGCTTCAGACGCACTCTGGCTGCGCAAAGAGAGTCCTTTGGGTTCCTCAGGGATACCAGCATGTGTGCAGAGAAGTGACCTGTCCTTGACTCCCTTCCCCTCGGCTTTGCGCTTCTGTCTTGGGCACAGATCTTTCCTAAAAGGCCATAAAATGCTGTCTTCCACACCACCCACCCCTTGTCACTATCCGGCTTGTCTCTAACCCACACTGAGTTGGTGGCACTTATTCTGGCATAAATGTCCTTAGCACGGAAGTCCTGCAATGCACAGCACCTAGGACTACACCGCACTGATCACTCTCAGTCCAAAGCCAGCCCTGGCACCGGGGTCTTCCAAAGTTGCTCTAAACTGCGGTCAGAGCCGCCACACCGAGTTAGTACCGGGAGCACTGCCCGGGGCCTGAATCCAACTTCAGATGGACCTGATGTGAAGAATTGACCCTTTAGAAAAGACCCTGAGGCTGGGAAAGACAAGGCGGAAGGGGACAACAGAGGGTGAGATGGTTGAATAGCATCACCAACTCAATGAACATGAGTTTGGGAAACTCCGGGAGTTGGTGATGGACAGGGAGGCCTGGAGTGCTGTGGTCCATGGGGTTGCAAACAGTCAGACACGACTGAGTCTGAACTAAGCTGAACTGAAGAACAAGCAGAACTCTGCCTCTGGATTCACAGGGGAACCATCCAACTGAACCCTGCAAGTTAACCCCCTGGACAGCCCCACAGACCCTGAGCAGCCCTCCTGCTCCAGGCTCTCTGCCCCGATTTTTAAATGCTGGAGCAACTGGTGTTTAAGGGGACCGGAGGTGCAGGCTTCCTAGATGGTGCTAGTGTAAAGAACCCGCCTGCCAACACAGGAGACATAAGAATCAAGGTTTTGATCCCTACATCCCCTGGAGGAGGGCATGGCAACCCACTCCAGTATTCTCACCTGGAGAATCCCATGGATGGAGGAGTCTGGTGGGCTACAGTCTATGGGGTCGCAAAGAGTTGGACACGTCTGAAGCGACTTGGCATGCACACACAAGATGCGTGTGGTCAAGTACCCAGCCTAAAAGTGACAACCACGCTCACGCATCCCAAACCTTTGCAGTGATGGGAGGCAAGTGAAACTGGCTTCTCTCTGGTCCTGCTAGGACATAAGGTGGCCAAAACAAACATGTGTTTGCTCTTTTGCTAAAACAAAGATTTTTTTTTCCTTGCCACTGAGAGGAGTTTATCTTCTATCTGTAGCTAGATCATTTATTTTATCAACAAAATGTGCTAATAACTGGTAAGGAATCCTATATAAAATAAAACCATAGATAGCCATTTTTTTTTTTTAATGCAGAATAGAAGGTTCCGTTGTGACAAACTAGATATGATTTCAATAGACAAATGAGACTGCTGTCTGGTATCTATTGAAAAGAAGGGCTAGTGATCTTTTAAAATCAAAGTCATTGTTTTGGTCAGATGATTCCCAGCTTTTAACTAGCATTAAGTTATTTGTCTACATGATATGCTAATTTACTATTACTCTAGAAATAGCTTTTTAAAAATTTTTCTTGAATAAATGCAATAAGGCAGAATTAATAACATGCTTTATTTGTTTAGATAGATAGATAGAGATGTATATTTTAAGTTTTGACTCTGCTGGATCTGTGTTTTGGCCCCTGGATTCCTAATTGAGGCTCACAGGCTCTACAGTCTGAGGGCTCAGTAGTCATGGCCCTTCGGGGTTTTCTCGAGTTGCTGTGCGTGGGCTTACTTGCCCCACGGCATGTGGGATCTTACTTCCCTGACCAGGGATCCAGTCTGAAACCCCTGCCTTGGAAGATGGATTCTTAACCACTGGACCACCAGGGGAGTCCATAGAAATAGTTTTTTTTATGCTTGTTTATTTTAGAAGTTCAGTTCCGTGCAGTTCAGTCACTCAGCCGTGTCCGACTCTTTGCAACCCCACGAAATGCAGCACTCCAGGTTTCCCTGTCCATTACCAAATCCCGGAGCTTCAAACTCATGTCCATCGAGTCAGTGATGCCATCCAACCATCTCATCCTCTGTTATCCCCTTCTCCTCCCGCCTTCAATCTTTCCCAGCATCAGGGCCTTTTCCAATGAGCCAGTTCTTTGCATCAGGTGGCCAAAGTATTGGAGCTTCAGCTTCAGCATCTCTCCTCCCAATGAATATTCAGAAGTTACACCAAGAAAAAAAAAACACCATTATTTAATAGTAAAGGTTCTGTGAAACTTTCCTGAAATGTTTTCACATCTGCAGTAAGTATTTTGCCATAAACATCTAAAGATTTTTCAAATCTGAAATCACCACTCTCGTTTTGCTGTGGAGTTTTGGTGGCTCTGGATGCCCCTTCCTCGGGGCACTGAATACGCTCTCAGTTGCTAAGTGGAGTCCGACTCGGTGACCCCAAGGACTGTCGCCCACCGGGCCCCTCTGTCCGTAGGATTCCCCAGGCCAGAATACTGGAGTGGATTGCCATGCCCTCCTCCGGGGGATCTTCCTGCATCTCCTGCACGGGCAGGCGGATGCTTTACCACTGAGCCGCCCGGGAAGCCCTTTCAGGCCCTGCAGCAGGCGCCGGCTCCTGGAGGAAATCGTGCGGCCCCCAAGGCGGTGTCCTCACCCTCCCGCCCTGCGGCAGGAGCCAGACTGGCCATCTGCCTGCCCGTCTGACTGCCGGCCAGAGCACACACGGCTGAGCCTGCAGGCGGCCGGCCGCCAGGCTCTGCGACAGCCTGCTGCCGCTGCTTACAGCACAAACCAGACTCACGCTGAGAAGCAATATATTCGCAGTATCACTTGGAAGACATGTGAGATAGCCCCTCCTCTTGATTTTCTCACAGTCCCTCTCTCCAGCAATCCGGACAAATGCTTGGGCTCAGTACCTGGTGCTTTGGAGCTCCGGGGACCTATCTTCACCAAATCACCCACTGGTTTATATTAAGGGACATCATGAACAAGAAAACTTGTTGAAACTTCTCACTGTGTTTACTCTAAAGATGCTGCTAATTGTATTGCACTTGCGCGTCTTCTCCGGGGGATCCCATAAGAAATTTTCTTTTGAGTCCCAGAGTCAGGAATGAATGTGCTCCCTCCAAGCAACTAATTAAAATTAATTTGCTTTGATTTTACAGGCACTTTGAAGCATGTACCTGTTTTCTTCTTTGAATCGACTCCTAGAAAGCTGAGAGTCAAATTTGAAGTTTATCTTTAGCCTTCTACAATCTATGGTTTTTAATATTTTTACTTATAAATTTCATGTAATAATCTTGCATTCTAACTTATTCTTATCCCTTCTGCTCCCATTTTGCTTTTTCCAGCTTTCCTCTTCTACTTAACTCAAACTGATTTTTACCTCATTTTTTATCTACTTGTGTAAGATACCTTAAAACCTTTGAAACAAGAAATGGATAAATTAATAAAGATTTTAGAATATGTGGTACTTTATTTCTCAGAGGCAAAATTAAACTGTTCCCATTTCCTGAAATGATATACTAGGAAATAGAATGGAATTATGCAATTTTATAGACTTGGGACAATTCTATAGAACATTGTTTCAAACAAACCCACCAGTTAATAATACTCAGAGCTCCATTTAATGAAAGACTGGAAGTGGAGCCCCAAGGCCAGGGCCACTGGCAACAGATAGAGGAAGGCGATGCTTTAGGCAGGCAGATCTAATGAAGGACCCCACGTGTGACCTCAGGGCCACAGATGCAGGTGCCGATTTCCATCCGTGGTGGGTTGAATGATGACCCTAAAACACATGTCAAAGAACTTCAGAACATGATCTTGTTTGCATTAAGAGTCTTTTAAAGTATAATCAAGGTAAAGATCTAGAGATGAGATCATCCTAAATTAAGGAGGTAAAGCTGGTGATGGGCATCCTTATAAAAGACAGAGAACGAGACAGAGACACACAGAAAGAGAAGCCATGTGAAGACCGATGCAGAAGCCGGAGGGCAGCCCCAGGCTAAGGAGTGCCAAGCGTCGCCAGCAGCCACCGGAAGCCAGGAAAGCGGCACGGAGTCGATTCCCCCGAGAACCTCCACGAGGAATCAAACCCTCCGGGACCCGGACTTCAGACTCTGGTCTCCAGAGCACATTCCTATTGTTTTGAGACACTCAGTCTATGATCATTTGTTCCAGCAGCCCTGGGAAACTGCTGCACCATCTCCAGATTCAGATTCACACCAATCCATGTTTCAGATTTCAGAACTTCTGTCTATGAATTTAACTCTTGGTTAAAGCGCCTTTTTGAAAGTGAAACTTATTCACTTCAAAAAAAAAATTATTTCAAACACAAATCAGTAATTATTCCACATATCCAGCTGAAGATGCTTTCACTGTAGCTTAAGTGTTTTAACTTTCCAGAAGTTTGTACACTTACAGGCTATTTGCCATTACATTTTTATATGATGTATTTTAATAAATAATGCTATGATATGCAATAGAATGAAAAAATAGTTCATATGTGCATGATTTTTATTATTCAGATTATATCCATCAAATATTGAACCCCTTGAAATATAGTTATCAACCTTATATCATGGAAAGTAGATCTTTTTTGACAAACCTTTTTAAAATATGCAAACAAAGATAATAGTAAACAGTCACATAACCACCAGGAGACAGGAAGAAAGAGTAAGAGAGAAAATATTTAGATAAAAAACTCAGGACAAATAATAATACAAGACAATGTAAATGGATATTAGACAAAGATGAAAGAGGAAATCGATATCATTATTCAGGATAAATCTTTTTTCTCTATTAGAAAAATAGAAACAGTTTCTATTAATAAAAAGAAATATAAAAGGAAATATAAAACAATGTATCTTTTATAAAATTAGGTGTGTTCTTCTCAGTCAATTCATATTAACCACTTTCAAGTCAAGATCCAAATGTTTACAAATTGGTTTGCAATACCTCATTTCACCAGAGGATGGTAGGAGAGGGTCAAAACATATGAAAAACGGCTAATTTGTATTCTTCTCTCAGGAGCTCACAACAGAGTTCTGTGATTTGTAGACCTGTCAAAGTCATTTTATTCAGGACTTCCTGGCGGTTCCACGGTATTAATAACATGCCTGGCATGCAGGAGACGCGGGTTCGATTCCGGGTCCGGGAAGATGGCACATGCCATGAGACAGTTCAGCTGGCCCCAGTGCTGCAACGAAGGCCCGGTGCTGCTATAAATAAATAAATACACATCTTTTTACTCAAAGCTAGCATTTCGGAAGATGATACTGCCGGGGTTTTGGTGGATTGGCTCATCAGTCTGCTTCTCCATGGTGGAGAGAGGAGGTGGGACGAACACCCCGGACGTTAGAACACGACCTACAAGCTCCTGCTCCCTTCAAACCAATGGAACAAGGAAGTGAGCCTGTGAAAAGTTTATGAATTTCTTGGTGAAAGTGTTAGTCTCTCAGCTGAGTCCGACTCTTTGCCACCCCATGGACTGTTTCAGGGAGACAACTGAAAGCAGAGTAAGTTGATTTGTAGGAACTTCACAAAAGCCGGAGCGAAGGGGGCTTGCCCAGCCGCAGCCCTCTGTTTAAAATCCTTGATCGGGGCAGGGACAGCGAGCCGGGCCCCGGGTAGCAGCAGGAGAGGGCAGGGTGTTTCTCCTGCTCATGGAAACCCCGGTGTCCACCCTGCTAGGCCGCTCGAGCCTTTCCCGTCTCAGCCCCCCAGTGTCTACAGATGACTGAGAGATTTAGGTCAGCGGGGACTTTGGTGTTTCAGCGAGGAAACCCTTGGGACAAGGGCAGGGGGGAGACCAGGCCAGTCCAGCTTCACTTTCAAACAGCGCGTGCCTGCCAAGTGCGGACTGCCAGGCTCTGGGGTTTCTGAAGCCAATGAGGTCTGGTCCCTGCTCATCAGAGGCTGAGCACGCAGGAGACGTGGATCTCACGAGCCACGATCCCGCGGGGCCCATCTATTCCACAGGGTCTCTCGCCAATGGCCCGCGGTCACCGTGGAAACGAGCGCCCTGCCCCTGGGGAACCGTGGGCCTCGTGCCAAGCTCCTCTCCTGGGCACCGAGTCCTGGCCACCCTCCACCTGGGTGCCCGATGCTCCTGGTCTGGTCCCCGCTGCCCCCGACCGCCTCCCTGGGCTCCACGCTCTCTGCTGCCGTTCTCCTCCGGGACTCAGCCCATCTTCCCGGCCAGCCCTGCCTCTCCTAAACCCAAAAGCCACCGTGCTGTCTGCCACAGCAGCTGCACCAGTGCACAACACTGCACAAGAATTCCCTCTTCTCCGCATCCTTGCAAACACTTACTGTGTTTTGCTTCCTTCGTGACAGCTGTGAGGTGACCTTGTGGCTTTGATTTGCATTTCACCGATGATTAGTGATGCTGAGCACCTTTCTGTGTACTTAATAGCCATCTGTATGTCATCTCAGAGAGATGTCTATTCAAGTCTTTAGCCCATTTTTAAAACTGTGCTAGTTTTTCTATTTTGTTTTGTTTTTCAATATTGACCTATAGAAGTCTCTTTTATATTGGAGATGAACCTCTTGTCGGATATATGGTTTGCAAATACTCTCTCCTATCTTGTGGGCTGTCTTTTGTAGTTTGCTGTGCAGGAGCTCCTTAGTTTGAAGTCACGCCACCATTTATTTTTATTCTATTGCCCATATACACAACCACGTGGATCACAGACAGCTGCTGGGAAGCTGCTCTGTAACACAGAGCCAGCCTGGTTCTCTCTGAGGACCTAGAGAGCTGGGCGTGGGGGGAGTGGAGGAAAGCGCAAGAGGGCGGTGATACATGCATAACTATGGCTGATTTGCCCTGTTATATGGCAGAAACCAACACCATTATAAAGCAATTTTCCTCCAATTAAAAAATAAATTAAAAAATTAAAACAACAACAGCAGCAGCAATAAGAAGAAAGCTTGCTCTGGACTTACTATGCCTACATCTCAAGTATGGAGAGAGAAGGGGGCTTCAGGGGAGGACCCACCACAACGCATTTCTTCTGAGTGCCAAAGGCCTCACTGTGCCCTTTGGCTATCCACAGTTCCGCTGGTAGCAGAGATACGACATGTGCACTCAGCTATTTGAGGTTTCAAGCGCATATTCTGGCAAAGTCTACAGCTTTTGCACTTCAGTGCAATGGCAGAAAATCACAGTGACTTCTCTGAGAACGGGGACAAAAGGGCAGTTGCTTTTTCTCAAACTCCTATTCTGTGTTACCTACCAATGCGCAGCATGTTATCTAGGAAAAAAAAAATACTACGATTTTGTATCCCTCCTCATCTCCAAAGGAGAGAGATTGGGGAGACTGTCCATATATTTGCTATATCTCAAACAACAATTTCTAGTTGATGTGTATTTTTTTAATTGTAAATCTTAAGATAAATAAGGGAATCCCTACAAACTATTGTCTTTGTTTGTGTGGAGGAAAAGAAAATCAAATTCTGTACATAAACATTACATCCTCCAATCTCTTACCATTCTGAAAATTTGGATCAAAGAAACCAGTAAAAGGATTATTTTTCTTTTTTTCCCCCTCCATTTATTTAGATAGATGACCTGTGAGAAATATTTTTCCCCAAAGTAAAATTCTTAAAATAAATGAATGTGTTTGCCAAATACTCAAACACAGGGAAAATCAAACATAAACCTTGCAAGTCTAGGCCAAACATGTCAGTGGCTGACACTCATGATGGCACGTCCTCTGATTCTGACTAGACATTTATTTGGTCCTGAATCCATACATATTTATTTGGGTTCAAGGCTACTTAAAGTTAAATCATTTGTCTTTAGTGGAACATTATAATGAGACAAGCCACTGAAAGCTGGAAAGAATACAAAATATGTGCAATGAGACTTATGGAGAGCTCATTAAGATGAGCAAATGAATATACATTAAAAATGCAGAAAATAAGGTTAACTGATGTCCTGGACAAAAAGTCTTCAGACAAAGCTCATTATTCAAACACAAGTTATAAATTACAAAATCCCTGAGCCATAAAGAACAGCTGGAGAGTATATAGAAGACAATTTCATGTTGCATATTAGAAAACAACAAGTACAAGGGGGAAAATGCTAGAACACCTACTATATTTTTATCTTCTTAATCTAAATTTTATTTTTGCCTATGTTTCATAAAGTACAAAACAGATTAATATGCATACATGTATATATTCTAGAAATGCATGAAAACAGCATGCATGCTCAAACTTTTTGACTAGTGTAATGTGACACAAAACGATCAGTTCCTGGGACCACAGGTTTAATCAGATTTCTCCTCTGGAGCTCTGTCATCTGGTGAGGTGATCCAGTCCCATCAGCAGCTTTCACACCCACATGACAGCCACTGAGGCTGTCTGCATCATTTCTCCTCCGAGAGTTGGCCATGTCCACTCTTCGGATTGAAAATCCCCATCCAGCGTTTCTCCTCAGCCTCAGGAAGACGATGCTGTCAATTGTCCCGTCACCCCGCCGTCACGCGGAAAGAGCTGGGGACGGAGGTCAGTGGGTCTGGATCAGAGAGGCTGAGCGGCCACACTCAGAATCGCGAGATATCGGTTTCTGCACCAGAAAAGTGGGATCACCACCTCTCTTTCATAAGATTGCTATTAGGGGACGTCGCTGGGGGTCCAGTGGTTAAGAATCTGCCTTGCAATGCAGGAGATGCAGGTTCGATCCCTGGTCTGGGAACTAAGGTCCCACCTGCCGCAGAGCAGGTAAGCCCACGCCGCCGTAACTACTGACCGGAGAGCTCTGGAGCCCGGGTGCCCCCACGAGAGAATCTGTGCGCTGCAAAGAAAGATCTCACGTGATGCAGGGAAGATCTCGCATGCCACGTCTGAGACCCGACGCGGGCAAATACATAAACATCCAAAAAGAAAGAAAAAAGAAAAGATTTGCTGTTAGGACCAAAGTAATAAGGTATGTGAGAAATGATTTTCAAAGTATAAAATATTACCTCGATTGCTGTTTCTCTTGTTCTAGTTACTGTTAAATCACCATGTGACTCTTTTATAGATACATTTCACTAACAACATTTAGAGGACTAGAAGATGAAAATTGTCCAAAAGTTCTCAGACCTATTCCACTACTATTACTGTGACAAATATGTGCCCTCAAAACTAAAAATAAAAACAGCATTCTGTGTGAAGAGGTAATGAACCATGTAAAGACAAAGACTGCCCTTTCCTTTTATTCCAGGCTCATCCGGTTAGTTACGAGTACACTGTAATACTCATGAACAGTTTGGGCCTTTTTCTCCTTTCTTGTCCCTTTCTTTATCTGTGCCTATTTCTGTCTTCTGTAACAGAAACTAGCTAACTGTACAAAACAACAACAAAGAAGGCAGAAAACTGAAACTCGGTATTAGAAATTGCACTATTAGCTTTGGAGAAATAAAAGAATTTGAGAGCAATGGGAAAGATTCCTGGGAAAGATTGGGGGGGGCAGGAGGAGAAGGGGGCGACAGAGGATGAGATGGTTGGATGGCATCACTGACTCGATGGACAGGAGTTTGAGTAAACTCTGGGAGACGGTGAGGGACAGGGAGGCCTGGCGTGCTGCGGTCCATGGGGTCTCATGGAGTGGACTGAGAAGCTGAACCACAGGAACAATGGTGCATGTTCCATTCATGTCTTTACTCTTTTTCGTCTGAACAGAGAAGTAGAGAATGACTGTGGTGTTCTGCTTTCCGACTTGTTGATGAATAATTCTCTTTCAGTGTGACCTAGCGCAGGGCCTTCTGAGAGGCTGGCCCGCAGAGCCTGCCCTGCAGAGGGCCCCGCAGGCGTGCCGTCCTGCAGAGGCTGCCAGCTACCCCTGGCCCCTCTGCATGCTCCATTCACCGGCTCTGTCCTCCACCCCACCCACGACTGCCCTCCTTCCTCGTTCTGACAAACAGGCCCTGCTTTCATCTCTGATTTTCTGCATCAGCTCCCAAATTAAATCCTTTGCACAAGGTTCTCTTACCTAGGGTTTACCCATGGCTTTGTATCCTGCAGCCTCCTTCATTCTCCCAGACTTGGAGCCCCAGGGGTCTCCATGGAGATTCCCAGCCTCCCCTTCAAGGACAACAGAGTCCTACCTTCCAGACTCCCACATTCATTCTCTCCTTTAATAAACACCAGCTAATAAAGCCAAAGTAGTAGCTTGTACACAAGATGGGGTGTGTGTGCAACCGCTTGGTCGTGTGATCCCATGGACTGTACACACCAGGCTCCTTTGTCCATGGGATTCTCCAGGCAAGAAAACTGCAGTGGGCTCCATTTCCTTCTCCAGGGGATCTTCCTGACCCAGGAATTGAACCCATATCTCCTGCAGCTCCGGCATTGGCAGGCAGATTCTTTACCACAGAGACCCTGGGCAGCTTAAAAAATACACATCTGACTGAGGCGTTGGTCACACAGTGGTTAGTATAGCTGCTTTCCAAAAACTAAGTAACTAGTTTATAAATGAACAATGTCCCTATGACTAGTCAAAGCTTTCATATTTCTTGGTTCCCTTGAGGCATTCTCACAGAGAATTATTATTTTAAATCATAATTAAAAACCCAGACATGACAAGCATACATGGGCACAATATAGATACAGTACCTAAAATTCTAGATGAGACATCTTAAATTTTAAATATTGTAGGGGTGATCATTTTCTGATGCACAGAAATATCAAATTGCTATATTGTACACTAGGAGCTAACACATTGTTGTAGGACAATTATACTTTAAAAACAAATTATAGAAAAAGAGAGCAGATTTCTGGATACCAGAGGCAGGTAAGAGGGCAGAAGAGGAATTGGATGAAGGTGGTCAAAAGGCAGAACATTCTAGTTACAAGATCAATACATATTGAGGGTGTACAACAAAATTAAATAAGTAATCCTGCTGTATGTTATATGTGAAAGTTGTTTAAAAGAGTAAATCCTAAGATTCCTCAGCACAAGGAAAAAAATTTTTTCTTTTACTTTGTATCTATATGAGATGATGGATGTTCACTAAACTTATTGTGATAATCATTTCATGATACATGTAAGTCAAATAATTATGCCAGACGCCTTAAACTCATACAGTGCTGTTATGTCAATGAGACCTCGATAAAACAGGAAGAAAAAAAATGTATGGATTATAATTGATGTTGAAACTCAATAAATAAAAGAGCTTATAGAAGTATAAGGTAATTATTGATGGATTTAATTATAAGTTTTCATAAAACTACAGTCATTTTTTTTAAATAGATGGTTAAGCTATCATTCATATCTTTGGACTGGGAGCACTCAAAGTAGCATTAATTTTCTCAAAAACAGTAATTTTTATTAAAATTTCTACTGATGATAACCCTCAGACTAACATTTTCCTTCCTTCTTTGAACATTAGCCTGTAGCTTTGGTAGGATTTCACTTGAGCTTTGCAATTAAATTTTATGTAAATGTGTCCCAAAGTACTGATTAACTCTCCATAATATTATTAATAATAGAGCAAAATTGTTCTTCCTTATTTCAAAAAGCAAGAGATTTTGTATATCATCTTTATATCATAGATATTTAAGGTTTGCCTCTTCCCAATATTGAAAGAAGACTTCAAATTTGCCAAAACTGAAACTCCTCAAAATCAAGCTTTGACTAAGTCAGAATGCTCTATCTGTTGGGACCCTTGTAAACCCTGCAAAAAGCAAATAGACATTCACAAGTTAATTATAGGTGACATCTAATAAAAAAAAAAATAAAGAGCCAATCGATCCCACACGGAGCTCAGAGAGAGGATATTTTTCTAAGTTTAAGAGGCTCTCGCCATGAGAGGAAGGATGCTCTCCTCCTTGACTTATAAAGAAAGCCCTGAAGCTAAAAGGGCTGGGCAGGGCGCCCCTGACGCCTCGGTGGCAAAGGGTCTGCCCGCCCGTGCAGGAGACACGGATCCCGAACCGGGAGGAGCCCACGTGCGTGGAGCAACTAGGCCCGGAGGCCACAACCGTGGAGCCTGCGCTCTGGAGCCCGGGTCCGCCCCGACTGCGCGCCGGCACCGCCGCTCCCGAACCGGCGCCCCGAGGCCTGTGCTCCCAAGCCGAGAGCCCGGTGAGGAAAAGCCCGTGCCGCAGCGGAGACTCCGCACAGCCAGAAATAAAAGTGAGAATTAAACTACGTTTGAAAAGGGACCAACCCAAGAAGATATAACAAGCATGCACACAACGCACCCAACATCAGTTCAGTTCAGCTCAGTCGTGTCCGGCTCTTTGCGCCCCATGAACCGCGCATGCCAGGCCCCCCTGTCCATCACCAACTCCCGGGGTTTACGGCAAACTCATGCCCATCGAGTCGGTGGTGCCATCCAGCCGCCCTGAACACATAAGGCAAGTGCTATCAACCGTAAAAGAAGAAATTGACAGCAACACGGTGGTAGTGTGGGGCTTTAATAGCCCACTCACACCCATTCACAGATCATCCAGACAGAAAATATGTAAACACAAGCTTTAAATAACACAGTAGACCAGGTAGATTTAATTAATATTTATAGGACATCCTGCCCTAAAGCAGCAGAATAAGCTTTTTTCTCAATTCTTCAGGATAGACCACATTTGGGGTCACAAATCAAGCCTTGGAAAATTTAAGAAAATTGAAATTTTATCAATCATCTTTTCTGACTACAATGCTATGAAATTAGAAATCAATTACAGGAAAGAAATCTTTAAAAAAAACACACACACAAATACATGGAGACTAGACAGTGTGTAGCTAAATAACCAAGTGATTACTGCAGAAATTAAAGAACTAAAGAAATACAGAAATACATAGAAACATATGTCAATGAAAACATGATAACCCAAAAGCTATGGCATAAAAAAGCAGTTCTAAGAGGGAAGTTTATGTCAATTCCATCTCACCTCAAGAAACAAGAAAAACCTCAACTAAACAATCCAAACTTACACCTAAAGCAACTAGAGAAAGAAGAACAAAGAAAACCCAAAGTCAGTAGGAAGAAAGAAATCATAAAGGTCAGAGCAGAAATACATGAAATACAAATGAAGAAAGCAATATCAAAGATCAATAAAAGTAAAAGTTAGTTTTTTGAGGTGATAAACACAATTGATAAACCTTTAGCCAGACTCTTCAAGAAAAAAGGGAGGGAACTCAATAAAATTAGAAATGCAAGAGGAGAAATCATAACTGACACCATGGAAATACAAAGGATCATAAGAGAGTACTACAAGCAACTATACACCAATAAAACTGACAACCTGAAAGAAATGAACAAATTCTTGGAAAGGTGCAATCTTCTAAGACTGAACCAGGAAGAATTAGAAAATATAAACAGATATGTCACAAGCACTGAAATTGAAACTGTAATTTAAAATCTTCCAACAAAAAAGTCCAGGACCAGATGGCTTCACAGGTGAATTCTATAAGACATTTAGAGAAGAGATAATACCTATCATACCCAAACTCTTCCAAAAGTTGCAGAAGGAAGAACACTCTCAAATATTTTCTGAGGCAACCATCACCCTGATACCAAATCCAGACAAAAATGCCACAAAAAATGAAAAAGCACAGGCCAATATCACTGATGAACATAGACACAAAAATCCTCAAGAAGATACTAGCAAACAAAATCCAAGAACATATTTAAAGGATCATACAACATGATCAAGTGGAATTTACCCCAAGAATGCAAGGATTCAATATATGCAAATTAATCAAAGGGACCCTCAGGAGTCTTCTCCAACACCACAGTTCAAAAGCAACAATTCTTTGGCCCTCAGCCTTCTTTATGGCCCAACTCTCACATCCATACATGACTACTGGAAAAACCATAGCTTTGACTAGATGGACCTTTGCCAGCAAAATGATGTCTCTGTTTTTTAATATGATGCCTAGGTTTGTCATTGCTTTCCTTCTAAGGAACAACTGTCTTTTAATTTCATGGCTGCAGGCTCTGTTCTAGATGTATCTTTCAAACTACTTTTCAAGAAATCTGTAACAATTCATCCCCTACCAACAGTGGATAAGAGGGCTAATCTCTTAGTACTCCTAGCATCAATGAGTAAAATAGAGCTTTTTTTTTCTTAATTTGTATCAATTTGTAAGACAAAGAAAAGATCTGGCTGTCTTCATTTGCATTCCTTTGGGCATTAGCGATGCTAGACGTTTTTTTAAAGGGTCTCCTGATTTGCCTTGTGTGTGAATTCTTTCCATCCTTTCCTATCTCCCTGTGAAAAACTCAGTTCTCAATTACCAATTTGTATTCAAACATAGACATGTACAATAAGACATTAAATCTGCAAGAGGATAGAAAATATTATTTTTCAATTTGTTATTTAACTTTTAATTTTGCTTAAGATGTTATACCTATAGATGTTACACTTTAAGTATGCACGGTTAAACTATCAATACTTTTCCGTATGAGAAAAAAAAAAAGTCCTTTCACCACTAAACATAAAACAAATTTGGTCACTTGCTCAACAAGAAGTAAACCTCCTGTTTTGTTGGGCTTCCCACACAGAGGCACTGTCAGCTTTCCTCGCCTAAACAAACCAACAGAAACATTAACGCATTCCTAAGCACTGGGAGTTCTGAGTTTAAACAATGGATAAATATTCTACACAAACTGCAAGGTTAAACATTTGACTGAGAAAACACCACATCTCACAAAGGGCTTAAATCCTCTAGAATCAAGGCAGATAAACGTCTCACCAAACATCCAAGCATCACTCTGAGCCTCCAGGCACGAATTAGTCTACACCAGGGGCTCAGGCTCTGCATGATGACTGAAGCCGTGGCAAACTCACTTCCCTGCTTGATTGTCAACGCTATGTGCTAGCCACACACAGCGCCGTCACTGAGGCCCTTTGCTACCTCGAAACATGGCTTTCAATCAGGGGTGATTTTTGCCCCATAGAGGCCATTTAAGAATATCTGAGGACAATGTTAATTGTCACAACTTGGGGGAAGGTGTGTATCTAGTGTAGCTATTGGATACCAGTATCTACCAGACTCTGCTGGTGGTGTATCTCCTGGTACCTAGCTGGTAAGCTTAGCATCCTACTGCACACAGTGTTGTAACCACGTGTTCAGAGAAACAAACTCAGAAGGACAATGCAGATTGTGGAGTGCAGTTTGTTATACCAGTGGGCCCAAGGCAGAGTCTCCTCTTAGCCAAGGACCCTGACCAGCTTTTGTGAAACCCTTATATACCCTAAGGATACTTGCTTAAACCCACCTCCCCAAATTCCTTGAAACTATTCTGGACAAGGTAAAAGAGAGATACAATCAAAGTTAACCCATGAGTCATGTGTCACAAGACTAGATAAACAGTGGATATTTATCAACAGGCCTGTGGTCATATCCCGATAAACATAGTGGAATTTACCACTTTGTTCCGTTACAGAGATAATTAGCGTATTATTTTAGGCAAGGCAGAGTCCAAGTCCTGAGGCTCTTCCGTCCAGGGGTCTGGTTTTCCATTGGTATGCCATTTCTACAGACATCGGGCACCAAGTTCAGAGTCCACTGGAAGTGTGACCATGTGTGTAGCCTGATGTTGGCAGCCTGGGCGAAGACGGAGCCCAGCTCTGTCTGTTTCCTGTTTTAGCAGGACAGGCATACCCCTCATCTCTCCCCACCCCACTCCAGTAAAGGACCATCCTGCTGCAAATGCCAGTAGTGTGGAAATGGAGGAACTCTGTTCAACTGCCTGCCAATGCAGGGATACAGGTTCAAACCCTGGCTTGGGAAAATCCCACATGCCGCAGGGTAGCTAAGCCCACACACCACAAGCTCTGGAGCCCACAAGTCACAACGACTGAGCCCATGGGGGGCAGCTACTGAAACCCACGCACCTCGAGGCTGTGCTCTGCAAGACGAGAAGCCTCCTCAGGAAGAAGCCTGCTCCCAGCAATGAAAGCCCACATGCAGCAACAAAGACCCCATACAACCCCAAATAAAACAAATTAATTTCTTTTAAAAAGATCTATTCAAGACCAAGTCAATAGGAAGACACTGGGCTCTTACCTCTCCTGTATAACTATCTCTGCCTTTTTCAGAATCTTCCTATAAAGCCTCACATGGCTTTCATCGTCAAAAGACAGGGATCTGCCAAGTAACACATACTCAGTTAGGCCAAAAATCCACGTGTCAACTGAGCTGGTATAAGATTTTCTCAGCAAAACTTCGGGAGCTATGTACTCTGGGGTCCCACAGAGCATCCTCACTGTCCAGTCACCTCCTTTGTTCCTAGAGTGTGCCAAATCAACGTCTGTGATTAAAACGTATGAGTCTACTCCTGGGTGATCGCGTAAGAGCTTTTCAGGCTTTAGGTCTCT
Source organism: Hydropotes inermis (assembly GCA_020226075.1). NCBI lineage: Eukaryota > Metazoa > Chordata > Mammalia > Artiodactyla > Cervidae > Hydropotes > Hydropotes inermis. The sequence goes on along the minus strand of CM035278.1, from coordinate 72,227,930 downwards.
GTTGAGTCATTCTCAATGCATGCACATACCTCATGCCATCAGCAACCATGTGGGGGATTCTGACAGCGTCCTGCTCTGTAAAGGCTCCCTGAGAGATGAGTCCATCAAAGAACTCCCTTTCTGGAGCCAACCCCATCACCACATAAACTTGATCTCGGGCCCCAAAGATCTCTAGGAGCTAGATGATGGAACAGTGGCCAGCCCCCCACAGGAGGGCACCTCAGACTCACACACCTCCCTGCCTTCTCTCATTCTGGTTTCCATCACTTTTATTGCAAAATAGTTCTTAGTGGTCTTTGGCTCCACCCTGACCACCTCCTGAAACTGCCAGTCCCAATAAAAGTCTTGATATCATATCTGTTGGAAGCAAAGTCAAATAAATCTGCTATCCTCTCAAGGGATGATTTTCAAAATGATTTAATTTGATGTTTTACATCAATTTTTCTAACTTTACATCCCCACATCCAGTTTCCTTACTTGTGTTCATTATTTTTAAAAATTCCCCCAAATCCCCTTGAAATGGAGGCAAGGGATAAAAAGTAATTAGTTGGTCGAAAGACAAACAATCTTAATAACAATAGCTACCATGTATTACACATTTATTATGTGCTAGGATTTTTTTAAAAATTTTATCCAATAAAATCCCTGCTGGGCAATATTAAAAAGCTAAGTAATTTCCCAAGGCTATACAGTTTCAATAGATGAAATTTAAATCTAATTCCTTCAAATGCACTGCTCCAAATTTTCCTTGAAAAATTTTGGGACCTCCATCTACCATTTTTTCTCCTCCCTCCAACTCTTATTTTTATCATTCTGCAACAGCAACCACCAAACCAGGTGGAGAAAATAAAAAAGAAACTTAGTCCTATTTATAACTTCTCCAAAGAGGGAGGAAACCATATCAGGAGGCAGGATACAAGCAGTAGGCTTCCTCAGGTTGCTTGACTGTGAGCTCTCAGTCCCAGGAACACCTCGTATATTGCTCAAGTTCTCGCCCAGAGATGCTCCTTGGTTGATGACCACTGAGAAAGCCAACGTGGTCATGCTATTGAAAGAGCAGCTTTCAGAAGATGTGTGGGGGTGGTATCGGGACCTCCCTGCAGCCAGCAGCTGTCATTGTTTCCCTGACTCCCCTGCACCTGCAAGATTTAAGGAGCTAACAGAATTTTGTGTGCCAGTAACATGTAATCATTTCTCAGAAAGACCAGGAAGTCAAAAGAATTTCAAAGGCTAGGGCTCTTCAACTTTAATTATCTGTGTTAATGTCTATGTAAATTTAAGAATCCTATCAGAATTTAATCTTCTGTCTTTATTTAAGAAATGTTGAGAAAGCACTTGACTTAGAATCATGATTTTACAGCTGGAAAGAATATTAGAGAATGATTTCACCCAATCTCTCATTTTAGCAATGAAGCCATTTGAAGATCAGGTAAGCTGATTGGTTAAGCTGTGGAGTGGGGACTAAAACCCAGGTGTCTTTACCTGCATCATAATTTGGTGCTTTTCCCACTTTATTAAAACTTCTCCCAAGTAAGGATTTCAACAAACGAAGTGTACTCAAGGAGGGTACAAGGAGAAGATAATTTTTTTAGGCACATACTCAATACCAAAGATTCAAATGCAGATATCAACCTGTGCTTTAAATAATCTTATTTCTTTTTGCTGAATTTAGTCTTCCTCTAATTTCTTTTTGGTTTGATCCACTTACTTATTCCTTGTATTCCTGTGCTTGCTGAATAAAAATGACATTTGGCTGTAGCAGCTTACAGGAAATAGCTTTGTTCTATACAGTGCATTTAATTTTCTAGCCAATTACCTTATCAAAACAGATAGCAATTTAGCAATCTTAAATGGATTCTGCCCCTTCTTCTCTTGCCAACTCTGTTGTTTTTATTCGCATGCACTCCCAGTGTGATTTAGAAGATAATCACAGGCATTTCAAATTCGGTTGGTCTGCAGATGAACACATTACCTCTAATGTGGATGAAAGCATTTTGCAAATACTAATTTATCACTCTGCCCTCAAAACTGCAGGAAAATTCATTTGCTCATGGGATTAATCATCAGCTCTCAGAAATTACCATTTCTGAGGAGCCACACTCTTACTCAAATAAAAGAAGCTTTACTCAACACTGTTACAGGCTTTTATATATCAACAATTTGAAAAAACAAAATGCTAGCAATTTGGCATTGGAAGAAACAGTAAGCTTTAAGCCAAAATTTAGAGTTGTGGAAATAAATGGTTTTAGAAAACAAACGTCCCATAACAAGTTGGAAGCTGTGGCCTTGCTTGTGAGCAGCTGATGGCCATGAATGGTGACTATTTTTATGAGGATAGTGACTATTTTTATGAGAATGGTGACTATTTTTATGACTTGGGTGGCTATATCTTGTGCAGCGCCTGACACAGAGGGGACAGCAATAAATGTTGAATGAGAGACCCATTCACTGAATGCTTATTACAATTTTCACTTGTATTTTGAAAACATTAAGAAAGGAATCAGGCATGGGAGAATGCATCTACAAGGCCATTCCACCTCCTGCACTTCCACCCTCCATCCCTGCCCTCCCGCAAAGCAGCCCCAAAGGTAGTTTTGTAGGTCATTGTCTCAGAGATTACAGGAAACAAATTATTGCTTTGACTTCAGCTGCCACAAACTGGGAATCTTCTGAACTTGATTTTTTTTTTAATGGAAAAGACAATAATACCTCTTTGACAGAAGCAATTTTAATGAATTCCCAAGAAGAAAGTAAATATAGTCAGACTTAAATTCTATCATCTATCTTTCACTGCAGGCTCACAATGGAGAGGAATGACAGTTGTTTTCTAGACTGCATTCTGCCACCAACTTGGACAAGTCACTTAATCCTCTGGGACTCAACTCCCCACTGGTTAAAGAAGAGCCTTGAGTTAGTCTCTAAAGTCCTTCCAGTATTGAGGTCCTCTCCCTTTATGACACTTTCATACTGGAAGGAGCTGAGTTACAAGGGTAGATAAAGACTAGATCAGAGCTCCCCTAGCTACAGATGACCAGAGATGTCACCCAACCATTTCAGGCTTGGCAAGATCCCATGTCCCTTTTGATTCGAGTTCAGTTGCGTCAGCCAACTTAGTTCCTCTCTAAGCTTAGTGGATACTAGACTAATCATCAAGTCATCTTTGTTCCAGAACTTCCCATGGAGGGCAGGAAATGGCTCTGCATAGACTCCGGTCAGAATACTGTGAAGAAGTGACCAAATAACCCCAGGGCTAGAATCCAGTTGGGCCGTCCACACCTGTGTCCCACCAAATGCTGCCGAATGGAGAGGATTCTGTGACGACCTTCCTCCACTTGGCCAACCCAGGGCGCTCAGGAAAGTCCTTCTCAGGCCAACCAACTGGCTGGCCTTCCTTGCTCGTTACTTACATGTCAGTTACATCTTATGTCTCCCTTCAGTTCAGTTCAGTTGTTCAGTCAGCCCAACTCTTTGTGACCCCATGGACTGCAGCACGCCAGGCCTCCTTGTCCATCACCATCTCCTGGAGCTTGCCCAAGTTCATGTCCATTGAGTCAGTGATGCCGTCCAGCCATCTCATCCCCTGATGCCCTCTGCCCTCAATCTTTCCCAGCATCAGGGACATCTCCAATGAGTTGGCTGTTCACCTCAGTCAGTCAGTCAGTTAAGTCGCTCCGTAGTGTCCGACTCTTTGCAACCCCATGAATCGCAGCACGCCAGGCCTCCCTGTCCATCACCAATTCCCGGAGTTCACCCAAACTCATGTCCATCAAGTCGGTGATGCCATCCAGCCATCTCATCCTCTGTCGGCCCCTTCTCCTCCTGCCCCCAATCCCTCCCAGCATCAGGGTCTTTTCCAATGAGTCAACTCTTCGCATGAGGTGGCCAAAGTACTGGAGTTTCGGCTTCAACATCAGTCCTTCCAATGAATATTCAGGACTGATCTCCTTTAGGATGGACTGGTTGGTTCCCCTTGCAGTCCAAGGGACTCTCAAGAGTCTTCTCCAACACCACAGTTCAAAAGCATCAATTTTTCGGCAGTCAGCTTTCTTCACAGTCCAACTCTCACATCCATACATGACCACTGGAAAAACCACACCTCAGAGGACCAAAATAGTGGAGCTTCAGGTTTAGAATCAGTCCTTCCAACAAGTATTCAGAGTTGTTTTCCATTAAGATTGACTGGTTTGATGTCTTTGCTGTTCAAGGGACTTTCAGGAGTCTTCTCTAGCACCACAGTTCAAAGGAACCAATACTTTGGTGTCCTGCCTTTATTACAGTCCATTTTTATGAGGCAGATATTTGTTATTAATCCCATTTTACAGAGTGGAAACTGAACAAGGAGAAAGGCTAAGGAACATTCCCAAAGACACACAATAGAAAAGACAGGAGTGGATCTCAAGCCTAGTTGAGTCAAAGCCCTGTTTTTATTACTCTAATAGAACATAACAGAAGATCCTTCACACCCCAGCCCCAGTGTATCCAAAGCAAGGTCCTCCTCGCTGCCACTGCGGATGGTGACTGCAGCCATGAAATGAAAAGACACTTGCTTCTTGGAAGAAAACGTATGACCAACCTAGACAGCATATTAAAAAGCAGAGACATTACTTTGCTAACAAAGGTCCATCTATTCAGAGCTATGGTTTTTCCAGTAGTTAAGTATGGATGTGAGAGTTGGACCATAAAGAAGGCTGAGCAAGCGCTGAAGAATTGATGCTTTTGAACTGTGGTGTTGGAGAAGACTGTTGAGAGTTCCTTGGACTGCAAGGAGATCCAACCAGTCCATCCTAAAGGAAATCAGTCCTGAATATTCATTGGAAGGACTATTCATTCATTGATGCTGAAACTGAAACTCCAATACTTTGATCCCCTGATTTGAAGAGCTGACTCATTAGAAAAGACCCTGATGCTGGGAAAGACTGAAGGCAGGAGGAGAAGGGGACAACAGAGGATGAGATGGCTGGATGGCATCACTGACTCAACTCAATGGATATGAGTTTGAGCAAGCTCCAGGAGATGGTGAAGGACAGGGAAGCCTGATGTGCTGCAGCCCATGGGGACACAGTCGGACACGACTGTGCCAGTGAACACCACCACCCCCCTCCACCAAATCCCCCTATGCCCCACCGCTACCCGGCACTGTGAGGGTGGGAGACCTTCCTCCTGCCCCTGGACTCTGAAATCACGGATTCCCTCCCTGTCCTTGCATTTCCTCCTTCCTTTCAGTCTATAACTTTCCCTCTCCTCTGCCCTCCCACTCTTTTTGAAGAGACACTGGCCAAAAAAGCAGAGAAGATTTTACTCCAGACTACTGCAATAGGGGTCAAAACTGCTGTGCTAGGAAAGAATGGCTGAGTTCAGCTGTGGAAACACATGGTAGGAGAGTGTAAGGGCTGGATCGAGCTTGTAGGAAATTATCCGTAGCAGGGGCCATGGCGGAGGGGCACCTGGGAGCTAGATTCCGGGCTCCCATCAAGACTGGTAGATAAGGCCAGGCTCTTTCTTGATGATTGTATTTCAAAAGAAAGGATGGCTCAAGTCCTGGAGAAAGACATTCCTGGGCTGTAGAACATTTACAGCTCAAAGGGGTAGAGATTTTAGGGAGGTCAGGGGCCTTTTATCAGAAGACCTTAGGGTCTTGGCTTCCCTTGTATCTTATCTAGTAGAGAATCCACCTGCAATGCAGGAGAGCTGGGTTCGATCCCTGGGTTGGGAAGATTCCCTGTAGGAGGGAAGGGCTACCCACTCCAGTATTCTGGCCTGGAGAAGTCCATGGACTATATAGTCCATGGGGTCGCAGAGAGTCGGACACGACTGAGCGACTTTCACTAGGGTCCTGGCAAGTCTAGGGGAAGGGCAAGGCCGTGGGTCGCGGGTCACCTTGGGCCATGGGTCACCTTTCTCAGCCCCACTCCAGCCCTGCCGCTGCCCCGGCACTGCTCACTGCGCTTTACCTGGTGAGGCCCCGGCGCTCGGACTTGGCGCAGAAGGAGGCAGCTTGCATCCTGCGCATGGCCGTGGGTCGGGGTCCTCCAGAGTGGCCTTGGCCTTGACCCTCTCACTGCACCCGGCTGGTGCAGGCGCCCTGGAACGTGCACCTTCCCAGGGGCGCTGCAATCCAGGGCCAAGACACGGAGGGGGGTCTGGCTTCTCAGGGGGCGCCCACCCACTTATCGCCGGGACCGAAAGGCAGGTGGGACAGAGGGCTGGGCCCCAGAGACCTTGCTGGGAAGAAGGCTTGCCGCAGGCCAGCCATTAGAGTCTGGCGGTACCCTCGGAGACGCTCCCCACCTCTGCTCACTCAAAATCCCAGTTATGCCGCAACAGAGGAAACCCCTCATCCACGAGATGAGGCTGGGCGGTTGGCCTCCCGTTGGCCCCCGGGACCCGTTTCCGCGCCTCTGCCAGGATTCGCTCCCGTTCTTCTGTGGTGAAGAGCACCTGCAACAGCTGCTGACTGTCGTCCAGGTGGGATTGTGAGTGAACAAAATGGAGTCTAAGAGGTCAGTGAGGCCTTGGGGCTTCTCTGAGAAAGGAGGGTTCTGGGTTTTCCAATTGTACAGGTCACTCGTGGAAAAGGGCCTGTACTGATAGGTTCGCTCTCCGTCCAGGTTAGCTGGTCCCACTCGGATGGGGAGCGCCTGAACAGTGGATGAAGGTAACTCTGGGTCCCCATGGTCCTGCTCACCCCTATTTCCTCCATTCCTTCTCCGGGGTCGGGGTTCCCTTATCCCTTCTGATTCATGGTGGGGGGCCTCCTCCCCCCGGGGGAACCTGCAACGGAGGAGGGGCGTATGGCGGGGGTCTAATTTCCGTCTCCAAGTCAATCAGGTTCGGGTATGAGGATTCCTGCTAGACCGGTTTGGGGCCCTTATTCTTCTCGGCTTCCTCTGGGGGAGTGGGGGTTTCCATAACCAGGGCTTGTACATTAGGAGAATCAGGGAGTTTGTGAACAAAAGGTTTTAACCATTTGGGCGGATCTTCTACTAGATCTTGCCAGACCATAACATATGGGACTTGGCCCGGGTGACCCCCTTGCCTCCGCATCATTGCAGCCACCGCCCTCATCCGCAATGCCGACAAGTTGACGTATAGACAACAACTCTGGGTTAACACCCCCCA
>CM035278.1:71980008-72219055 GCA_020226075.1 Hydropotes inermis | reverse complement strand
CTGTATGGAAGACCCCCTCCTGTGTGTCCTATATTCGAGGGAAAATGCCTGCCACCCCGTACCTTGGGACAATTCCAGCAAACACTGGTGGCATTAAGTAAGGTGCATGGCCATGTTTGGAAATTGATTCGAGAGATACACGAGGGAACAAGCAAGGGGACCATCCCCTCACATAATATTGGCCCGGGTGATTGGGTTTGGGTAAAACAACACCAATCTAAAGCATTAGAACCTGATGGAAAGGTCCTTATGTTGTTCTCCTTACCACTCCTACTGCTGTTAAGGTCGACGGGATCGGGCCCTGGGTTCACTGCAGTCACGTGCAGCAAGCCACCCCGGAAGAACAGGAGAAGGTGCAAGCAGAATGGGAGGCAAGACCGCACCCGTCAAATCCTTTGGGAAACTGAAACTCGTACGATGGGAGCCCTCTTAACTCCCCTGCTGATAACAGTTTTCATTGGCCCAGGAGCAACCAGCCACAACCCCCATCAGCCAGCTAACCTGACTTGGGTGATCTACAATTCTGAGACTGGAGAAGTGCTTAATTCGAGCTCCAGCGTGGCCCCCAAAGGGACATGGTGGCCAGTACTGACCTTTGATTTGTGCGTGCTGGCGGCTGACGGTAATGAGTTTGGTCCCCACCAACTGACCAAGTTCTTTGCCCACGGTTCTTTCGGTCTGTTCACCCATAACTGTGAGCGAAAAGGCCCGCAGTACTATGAACAGGTGCCTGTCTGTCTGCCCGGAGGGAGGAAGGGATCAGAACCAAATTGAAAAATGTGGGGGAGTTGATTCTTTTTATTGCGCCACTTGGGGTTGCGAAACCACGGGAACAGTCCATTGGCTCACTAACTCTGACAAGGACCTCATTCAGGTAAAATCACCCCCAAATTCCCAGAAATGTCCAACTAAGGGAGTATCATCCAAACGCGGGCAATGTTTCCCATTACAGATCAAATTCACAGACAAAGGAAAGAAATTTACCAGGTGGGATGTTGGCCAAGCTTGGGGCCTCCATCTTTACAAGACTGGCTATGACACAGGATTATGGTTTGAGCTTAAATTAAAACTGGGACCGCTCTATTTGGCACCCAAAGTAGCCTTAGGACCAAACTAGGTGATGGCCCCAAAGCCCACCCCCCAGGGAACAACCCCAAAGCCTCCCTCCCAGAACCAAAGTCAGGCTAATAGATGGACTCCATGCACCGTGGGACACCCCAGGGTTGACATGTCCCCACCAACAGACCCCCTTATGAAAATGATCTCCTCAGGTTATCTCACCCTAAATGCCTCTCATCCGGACTTAACAAATGGTTGCTGGCTTTGCTATAATATTAGGCCTCCCTATTATGAAGCGGTTGCCTTTTCTTCAAGATCCAATGTGACCTCTGATGTCTCAGCCTGCAGATGGCAGCAACAACCTGGGTCAGGCCGGTTGACAGTAGGCTCCATTACGGGCATAGGCACCTGTATAGGAACTATCCCTAAGACTTATCAACACCTATGTAATAATAATTCAGTCCCTAGGACTAGCCTCCCCAATTCTACTCACCAGTGGGTACTTCTGCCAGAAAACGGGTGGTGGGCTTTCTCTTCTGGAATAACCCCGTGTGTCCATAAGGCAGCACTTAATGCCTCCCAAGATTTCTGTGTCCTAGTCCACCTGATCTCCCGGCTAAACTATTACTCAAAGGAAGAGCTGCAACCAAGGTTAGACCCATAGGGTCAATATAGGGTAAAACGAGAACCAGTCACTGCCCTCACTTTAGCAGTCCTATTGGGTGCTATAGGAACAGGAAGTGTGATTGCAGCCTTAACGTTGCAAGATGAACAGTATAATCAACTAAGGGCTGCAATAGATGAAGATATTGAGCAACTCAAGAAGCCCATTTCACACCTCCAAGAATCCTTGAGCTCCTTGGCTGAAGTAGTGTTACAGAATAGGAGAGGTTTAGATTTGTTGTTTCTGCAACAAGGAGGATTATGTGCAGCACTGGGAGAAGAATGCTGTTTCTATATCGACCATTCAGGGGTGGTACAAAAATCTCTCCGGAAAGTAAGAGAGAGACTAGCCCAGTGGAAGAGAGAACGAGAAGCCCACCAAGGCTGGTTTGAATCTTGGTTTTGGCATTCCCCCTGGTTGACCACTTTGATTTCCACCCTCCTGGGTCCACTCATAATATTAATATTGTTACTGACCTTTGGTCCATGCATGTTACACTGTCTGGTCTCGTTTATTAGGGAGCGCCTAAATACCATCCAAATTATGGTATTGAGACAACAATATCAGCCAATTTCACAGGGTGAAGAGAAGGATTCCTCTACAAAAGTACAAAGACAGGGGGGAAATGTGAGGCTGTCACGGCTAACACCATGACAGGCAGCCTAGATTAGAAGTAAGCCTGGTTTCCCGGGGTAACATAATTATCAGGCCTCCTGGAGCTAGCCAATCAACATGTGCCTAGCAAGAAAAAGGGAACCTATCAGGAGAAAGCTGAAAGCCCACAAAGGATTGGACCAACAAAAATTGCCTTGCAACTGTGTAACCAATCCGTTTGCGCCAACTACCCGCTGTGTAACCAATCCGCTTGCACCAACTACCTGCTGTTTTTTTTAACCTAATAAATACCTAAAGAGAACTGGGGCTCGGGGTCTTTTCGTCCTCACACCCTTGGTGAGGGCAGGAGGCCCTGGCTCGAGTCGGTAATAAACTCCCCTATTGCAAGTTGCATTGTTTCAAGGAGTCTTCTTTCCCGACTGGGGACTCAGACTACCGGCAGAACAATATTTAAAGTATAAAACATCACTGTACTCTTTTGCGTTAGTTGCACACTCTAGTCCGTGTCTGACAGTCTGCTAGCTCCTACAGCCAGAAGATACATGAGCTACACTCTCCCAGTGATGCATGTGAGATGCAGACACTCTGGGCAAAACCAGATGTCCAGAACTAAGTGTGATACATTATGCAAACACAAGGATAAAATCTATGTGGGGGAATTGTATTAATAATTATGTGGTGGTTTAGTTGCTAAGTCATGTCTGACTCTTGCAACCCCCTTGGACTGTAGCCCCCCAGACTCCTCTGTCCATGAGATTTTCCAGGCAAGAATATTAGAGTGGATTGCCATTTCCTTCTCCAGGGGAACTTCCTGACCCGGGGATCAAACCAGGGTCTCCTGAATTGCAGGCAGATTCTTTACTGACTGAGCTACGAGGCTCAGATATTAATAATTATACAGAATATTAATTAATATAATTGTTATAATTGTTCTTATATAATATTTAATCTTCTGTTTTGTCTATTTCATTCTTACATTCATAATTGTTTTTATGTGTTTGCATATAAGTATTTTAATAAATGATATTAAAGTTTGGGTTATATATCAATATATTGATTTTATATGATTTATGTTGATAACGTTTATATAAATGATGTGCAGGAAGTGAAATTCAGTGAAGATCAGACACCCCTCACAGGTTATAGAGCCAGAGCTGGAGGCCAAGTCTCCCAGTTTAGTGCCCTTTCAGTAGTCATTTCTTTTCTAATTTCAGTTAAACTTGGGCTTCCCAGGAGGCTCAGTGATAAAGAATCTGCCTGCCAAGCAGGACGTGGGTTCAGTCCCTGGGCCGCAAAGGTCCCCTGGAGAAGGAAATGGCAACCCACTCCAGTATGCTTGCCTGGAAAACCCCATGGACAGAGGAGCTTGGGGGGCTACAGTCCATGGGGTCACAACAGTCAGACAGGACTGAGCACTCTCAGACAACACAGTCCGTCTTAAGAGGGAACATCTGTGATGGGTCAGTTAGTCCTGGATTTTCCCGAAAGAACTAACTGTATTTTGAAGGAAATTATAAAATTGACTTGGGGTGTAGCTTAGAGAAAATGAACCCATCCTGCAGAGGGAGCTTAAGTGCCAGATAAACAGACTTTTCATGAAAAAGAACCCGCAGGATTCCCCGAGTACTGGGGGACAAAGAGAGAAGGTTGACGGTTAGCCAGGGAAGAATTTCTGCTTTTGCATTTCAGGCTTCTGAATGAATTGGCAGAATAGGCCAGAGACCAAAGGACGCAAAACGAGAAAGAGAAGAAGGGGCGCTGATGGAGAGAAATAAAGCCTTTAGAGGCTGCTCAAGGAGCGAGCTCAGAGGAGGGAGCCCAGAGCTGTGAGCTGAGGATGCGAGCGGCGGCCCAGGGCACGGGAAACGCCCTCCTAAATCCGGGCCGGGGCCACCAGGACAGCCTCCCGAGGAGGTCCTTCCTTGGAGCTGGCCGCCCTGTGGTGAGAGCTTCATCAAGAGCCTACTGCTAAGCCTGACCTTTCCTTGAAAATTGGCTAATACTATCTCTGGTTTTTAAGCCCTTTCAAGATGAAAACAGTAAATTAGAAACCACTGATCAGTGCTCTTTTGGAAAGCACCAACTATTGTTAATAACTCCAAGTGTTGTTGAAAATATAAATTCCGTGCCAGGAGACAAAATTTCACTACTTACATAGTCAAAACTTTTATGGGTTTTTACCAAGCTTTGAAATGCAAAATGTTAAGCACACATCATCAGCCTGTTCTTGTAGCCTATCTAACCCCTCGAAAAGAACCAGTATTGTGTGGAATAGCATCCTCCAGCAGTGTCCCCTGTGTGTATTTCTCTTTGTTGTCATAATTGCTTCATTGTTTTTGAAACCATGCAAACATTGTTTGGGATCACATGCTGTTTACACATTAATTAACTATTTATAGTTATTTAAATTATATATTTTATCCTAATTAAAGTAAGACAGCTGTTGAAGTTACGTTTTAGACGTAAGGCTCGTTTTAAATGAACTTTTCTTTTTATGTTCATGAGTTTAGTGCTTATAAACGGCTTCCCGTGAGACACACCAGTGGAAGAAGGACGATGGTGTTTAACTGAGATCTGGTTCTGGTGCTGAAGTTTGCTCCAGGGGTGTTTTCTGAAGAGGATGAAATAAACTGAACCTGCAGTTTCTAAAGAAAAAAAAATCCAACCTCATCCTCAACTCCCACTCATTACCCCCAAGTCACAAATTCTCACTGAATAGTTGGTTATGACATTCAAAACAATAGGTAATACACTGCACCAATCACTCAGTGCTGGGTTCTCTCCTATACCCAGTTTTCTAAAAGTAGGGTTAGAAGGGCATAGGGAATCCTAGGCAACAGAGATTCTCAACTAAGTATCTTGATGTGTGAAAGATACACTCAACAAATTATAAACCAGTCCCTAAGGAATATTGCACTGAAAGGATTTAAGAGAACGTGCCTGTCTGACTCTTTGCAACCCAGTGGACTGTAGCCCAAAAGGTTCCTCTGTCCATAGGATTTTTCAGGCAGGAATACTGGAGTGGGTTGCTATTTCCTCCTCCAGTGGGTTGCTATTTCCCTTCCCTACCCAGGGATTGACTGTGTCTCCTGCATCTCTTGCATCGGCAGGCAGATTCTTTACCACTGAGACACGTGGGAAGTCATTGAAAGGATATGTGGAATTATGCCAAATTAAAAGCTCATTCAAGACAGGCTATCATTTAGGGAAAATTCATTTCTCTCTTACATGAACAGTATTGGTAAAAAAGCACACACAAAAAATACAAATTTTTGTATTCTCTTCTATTGTTAGTCTTTAGTATACTTCACTAAAGGAAAGAGAGCAGCGCAAGAAATTAGGGATGTCACCAAAAAATGACTCACTGGGAACCCCTACAATTCTATAACCTCCTCTTTAGATTTAGAATAAAAAGATATAATCAAACGACATATTTAACAGATGAAAATGAGGAATTTGCTGCATTTGGGATGGGGTTTTTTTTTGGATAGCTGCAGTTTTGTTTTTTTTCAAATTTTCCTTCTTTTTAGAGCCCCCCTATTGGGATTAATTTTCTCTAGAGTGAACTCATGCCTGAAACATCAGTTGAAGGTGTTCATCTTCTTGACTTCCAGTTTCCCAAGGTGCAGGGTCTGTGTTTGTAATGAGGACTAGGATGGGGCTCTTAGTCAATTTCCCATACACAGTGGAGCATGGAGCCAACAGTGCAAAACTCCTCTCTGAGCTTTCTTTCCGTAAAACCAATAATAAAGAACCATTAAGTAGGATGTCTTTGTGTGAAATTTAGAGATGAGAAGAACGTTCCTGCTACCCCTGGAAGACTATTTTTCATTATCACAACACACACACACACATAAAAAAAATCGTAATAATTCAGACAAGTCAGCAAGAAATTTTTAATTACCTTAAATATTTTGCCTCCACTATAGTAATGAGTCATTCCTGTTAATTTGCATAGCTCTACATTTAGCACTGGAAAAGAGTATTTCATTTTTGTGGAATTTCAATAATTACAAAAAAAAGATAAACGTTAGCATACAGCAATAAATTGCCTGTAAGATCTCTGCTGTCAAATAAAAACACAAATCTTTCTTTTTTTTAAATAGTAAAGAATCAAAGAAGCCAACAGCCAACTGTGAGAAGTTTTAGTGCATAAATCAAAGACGATAAAGTGAGGTTTTCCATAATATTTTAAATGATTTGCCCAAAACAATTCTGCATTTTTAAGTTGATAAATTGTATCCAAAGCCTTTAAAAGAATTATGATTAAAAATAAGTTTAGTTACAGGGGAAAAAATTTACAATATATTAATATTTCTGGGTGGGAAAAAGGATAAAAAAGAAACCCTATATTGTGTGATCTCATTTGTAAACTCGCTAATGAGGTAAGTTCCTGTGGCATGGAAGGAAGCCTCCAGCCAAAAATCAAACAGCAAGGAGCCAGGGCCTGCTGACAACTGTGTGACAGAGCCAGGAACAGATTCCCTGTCCCCAGCTGAGCCTTGAGATGCCTTCAGGCCCAGATGACAGCTTGATGCCACTTCAACAAAGCTTGGCTCTGAAAGTAGACTTCCAAGTTCAAGTTCTGTTAACAGCACTCCCCCACGCTGCGACCTTAGGAAAGTTACCTAGCCTGTCTATTCCCCCACCTTTATCCATGAATTTGAAATGATAACATCACAAATGTCGTAAGGTTGCTGTGAATAACTTCACTCATGTAAAGCACTTAGAACAATTAATTACCTAGAACATTATAAATGCTCAATAAATATCATATTGTAATGTATTTTCTTTCCATTTATTTTTATTAGTTGGAGGCTAATTACTTTACAATATTGCAGCGGTTTTTGCCATACATCGACATGAAAACACGTGGTTTTAAGGGATTGTGTTAGCCAGCTCCAAATTCAGCTGCTTTTGGCTAAGTGAAGTTGGTCGGTCGTGGCCAACTCTTTGCGGCCCCACGGGCTGTAGCCCATCAGGCTCCTCCATCCATGGGATTCTCCAGGCAAGAGTACTGGGGTGGGCTGCCATTTCCTTCTCCAGGGGATCTTCCGGACCCAGGGATCGGACCCGGTCTCACTGCAGGCAGACTCTACCATCTGAGCCACAAGGGAAGCCCCATAATAATTACATAGCTCACTAAGAGCTGGCCTAAATAAATGGCTTTAAGGGACTGTGTCATCTCTTGTTTCACAACACATTTCCAAATGTAGCTGCTTTCAAACAACAAAGCCTGCGGAGAAGCATCCGCGGACTCTCGGGACTGTCTCTCCGAGCCGGCCTCGGCGCGGCTGCCTGTCCGGACGCGCGCCGTCTGTCTGGCCCTCCGTCGGTCAGTTCGCTCCAGCAGGAAGTTCTCAAGGTGCGCTTCTCACGGCTGCCGCGGGCAGTCAAGTATCAAGACAATCAGTATGAAAAGAAAGCCATGTCTCAACAGCTAAACGACTTTGAAGTGAGCTTCTTAACAAACAAAACTCAAAACTTCGGGTTTTTTTTAATGTGCATTTGTTTCGCTTCGTTGCTGAGCGGGCTTTTCTCTAGTTGCGGCGCGGAGGCGCCTGGCCGGCCGTGGGCCAAGCTTGTGTTCGCAGAGCCTTCTCTCGTGAAGCTCCAGCTCGGGCTGCTGGGCTCGGTGGGCGCAGGCTCAGTGGTTGCCGCCCTGGGGCTTGCCTGCCCGCAGCACGTGGGAGCCCCCGCACCGGGGTCGAATGCGTGCCTCCCGCCTTGGCGGGCAGATTCCCCACCACCGAGCCACCAGGGAGAGCCCGCAAATCAGAACGTTTATTCCAAGACAGTTTGCGCAGTTTTCACAAACATTTCAAAAACCAGTGAGCTAGAGACTGATTCCTAACTTGAATAAATCAAAACGTCTTAACTATTTACTGACACGTGCTCTGGATTTCCCCGCTGCAATATTTAATTCAAACAAGACTCTACAAAAAAGTCAACAGAGAGGAGAACCTTGGTTATTTACCGACTTGTGCTTTCAAGGCATTTCCACAACGTGACACTCCTGATACCTGTTATTCCCACATAAGCCTCTCTCTCCAGGGAAATAGCTTTCTCGTCCTTGGACACCGTCACTGTTTCCCTGGCAGTGCTTTCCCCTCCAACTGTTAGTCTGTGACTAACTTTCTCTCTGCAGCGTTTCGGGGAAACCCGCTGCGGATTGAAATCGGAGGTCCCCGTTTCCTTGCAAACGTTAGTCTCACAACGTAGGACACAAGGTTACTGCCGAGAGGAGCCCGTGGTCAAGCTGAAACCAGCTGTGAGAGCGTTGGAGACCTGAGCTCTCCACCCTGCCGTCAGCGCCTCTGGCATTCAAATTCATCAGATGCCATTGCACTTCAGGAATCGCAGAGAAATGTCTAAATCCAGACTTACTCCTCCACTATGTGAAGTGTGTTTCTGAAATGCTGCTTTGTTTATTTTGCTTTTTTAAGACATGGCTTCTTGGTTTATTTACTTCAGTTTCGACCTGTATGCTGGAGTATGCTGGAGTAGCAAAATTTTTATGATCCGTGGGGAAGCACTTAGGTTATTAAAGTGATGATCATTAGTTGGTCACTATATGTTTGTGCCTTTAAAAATATTGAATATATAAGCATCTGTTGGAAAAAATTGCTCAGATGAGACATCTGATAAATATTCAGACTTTAAAAGTGTTCCCTAGTTTGTTATTTTCACTCTTGTTCTTCTCACACTTGATCCCAACCATTATCAACAGTTCTCAAATTTCAATATGCATAAAAATAACTCAAGGAGCTAGTTAAAAATGAAAATTCCAGAACACTATTTCCAAAATTTCAGATTCATTGAGCCTGGGGAAAAGCCCAAGAATCTGCATTTCTAACAAATCAGTGCAAGGTGGTCTATACACCCCAGTCTGAAAATATCATTGAAAACTAAAAGTCATTAAATTTAAGCCAAAGAATCATAACTATATTCAGTACTATTACTGATGAATGGCAAAACTGACCACCTAAACAGCGAACTCACAGACACCACCCAAGTGCCATCACCTCCAGGGACATCAAATATTAGGTAGTCACAACCACTACCAGGAGAAGGAGAGAGAAAAAGAAAGATAAAGGGCAGGGCAAGCTCTCGATGGCTTGGACAGCAGGCGCTCAGTGGGTAAAGGAGTTGCTTTACCAACCTTTCTGTTAAATGTTTAGATTTGTTGTCTTCTAATTTCAGAGATAATACATGCTTAGTGCAACACTTTTGAAAACACGAGAAGAAAGCTGAACTTTAAAAAAAACTTTGATTTATGGATGTAAATAAATGTCATTATTTTTCATTTTTATTTATTATTATTCCCTAAAAATATTATGGTATATATTGATATAGTGTAACATTTTTTCCATCTATCAGTATCTTTATTTCCTATGTAAAGAATTATCTAAATGATTATTTTAAATGACTAACCAGCATTACATCATGTAGATATTACACAATTTAAATATTCCTTTATCATTGAATATTTAGTCTCACTGTGTGGTGGAGGTGGGATGTCTTTCAAAATAGATGTTTCACTTTATTTTTAATATTGATTGATTTGACTGCATCGTCTCAGTTGCAGCATGAAGGGTCTTTGCTACATCATCTGGATCTTTTGTTTTGATGCATGAAGTCTCTAGTTGTGGTCTGCGAGCTTAGCTGGACCTTAGTTCCCCAACCAGGGATCGAACCTGCATCCCCTGCATGGCAAAGCAAATTCTCAACCTCTGTACCACCAGCGAAATCCCAACACGTAGATATTTTAAAGATTCGTGTTGAAGTCTTTTGAGTTTTTTCTTTTATTGTTTCTGCTTTTTGCATTGTACTCAGAAAGGGCTCCCAAATTGGATACACTGTGATGTAGAAATACACTGTGCAATCAGCCTTTGAACTTTAAACTTAATCAGTTTCTTATTTTCTACCCAATGCACAGATTGGACATCACCAAAGTAAATTATATCTCAGGGTTCAAGAGTTGTTAGACCTGGCTTTCATTGCTTTAGAAGTAAAGTGGGGGAAAGTTATGGCCTTGTTCTCCTCGGTAAATCCCAATTCACCAGGCTGTTTATAACTTCCTATCTCTTGTGACTTTGCAACTTGCCATTCTTCTCATTGACCCTAAACACTCTAGACCTGTAAAACCCTGAATTGTGTGTTATTCAGCAGCCTGCTATCTAGTGGTGGAAATAGGGAAGTGAAGGTTTTTCCCCCTTAGAGAATAATCCCGGTTCATAATACAGCTGTAAGGTCATTCCAGTAATAACTTCATATTTGTATAAAACCGTGAATAGTTTAGGCTTCCCTGGTGGCTCAGCAGTATAGGGTCTGCCGGCAATGCAGTAGACACAGGAGATTTGGGTTCAGTCCCTGGGTGGGGAAGATGCCCTGGAGGAGGGCGTGGTGACTCACTCCAATGTTCTCGCCTGGAGAATCCCGTGGACAGAAGACCCTGGTGGGCTACAGTCCACAGGGTGGCCAAGAGTAGGATTCGACGGAAGCACTGAATGCATACGTACGCATGAATAGTTTATGGGGGCTTCCCAGGTGGTCTGTGGCAAAGAATCCACCCGCCAATGCAGGTTCAATTCCTGGGACAGGAAGATCCCCTGGAGAAGGAAATGGTAACCCACTCCGGTATTCTTGCCTGGAAAACCCCATGGACAGAGGAGCCTGGCTACAATCCATGGAGGCGCAAAGACTCAGACATGACAGTGGCTAAACAACAACAAACAACAGTGTGAATAATTTATGAATCACTTTTTAAATGGTAGAATGAATCATAAACCTAGAGTCAGAATATCTTTATCTCCAGATTTGCAATTATTGATTTGTAATTTTTTTTTAATACTTAACTTTTTTGAAGTTGGGCTGCCTTTCTTTGAGGTAAGAAGGTTTTCTGTGGGGTTTTTGTTTGTTTGTTTGTTTGTTTGTTTTTGGCTACGTTGGGTCTCGGTTGTTGTGCCCAGGCTTTCTCTAGTTCTCTCGTTGTAGGGGCTTCCCTGGTGGCTCAGAGGGTAAAGTGTCTGCGTGCAATGCGGGAGGCCTGGGTTCGACCCCTGGGCCGGGAAGATCCCCTGGGGAAGGAAATGGCAACCCGCTCCAGCATTCTTGCCTGAGAAATGCCATGGACTGAGGAGCGGGCTACAGTCCATGGGGTCGCAAGGAGTCGGACGACTGAGCGACTTCGCTTTCCCTTTCACTAGCTGTGCAGACTTCTCGTTGCAGTAGCTTCCCCCATGGGGGAGCGCAGGCCCTGGGACGTGGGCTCAGCCGCTGCGGCTCAGGCCTCCGCAGGGCGGGCTCAGCAGCTGTGGCCTTCGGGCCAAGTCGTCCCACGACGCGTGGGAGCTTCCTGGACCGGAGATCCGACCAGTGTCCCCTGCATTGCCAGGCGGGCTCTTAACCACTGGGCCACCAGGGAAGCCCAAGAAGACTGCTTCCGAGGTTCCTAAACTCTTTATAATTTCCAGTACACTTTATAATCTTATGAAATGTGGCACTGGGATAACTCAAATCAAGAAATTTCTTTTCCAGACTCTTTAAAGAATTAGCCATGAAAAGCCATGAGTGTCTCCATATTTTTTCAGTTGGTATGACATCCTATCAAATTTTCTCTGATAACATCCCTTCCTATGCTAAGATTATAAGGTTTGTATGTATAAAACTGTTTCTGATTACAAATCTTTCTTCTGTGCCATTTTTAAAAATGCAAATATAGTGTATAATAATGACCTCTATAATAATGTAAAGTAATGGCCTTTCTACCTAATAATTCATTTTTTCTTAGTTCATATTTTCTCATAGAAATAATGTTCTCAGCATAACAATGCCATTTATTATTCCCACTGGTGAATTTTCCATCATTAGTTCTTGTAATTACCATACAAGCTTACTGTTGTAGCAAGACAAATCCTGGGGTCTCTGCCATCGAGACAGAAAAAAATGAAAAATCAGAAATATCTGGAGTGGAAAAGAAAAACACTGTAAGGGTATTACATTTTAAAATACACATGAATTCAAAAATAGATAATTTCTTCAAGTAAAAACATGATTATACAATCATGTGATATATGAGTTTTATAACTTTTTAAAATAATTAATGTTATAAATCAGAATTTCTCAAACACTATTCAGAAGAATACTACTTCTTCAAGTCACTAAAGACATTAGTTGTCCAAACAAAGGGAGCCATTGTCCAATCAATTGTTTGGAAAATGCCATCTTAAAGTTAAATGGCTCTAGTCACCAAAAGACTTCCCAGAGACTTCAGTGTATTAGCAGTCACTTTGATTGTCCAAGTTCGGGGGTACTATCTAACCTGTTTGTTCACAGAACTTTTCCTTCCACCATAGAACATCTCTCAAGGAAATATCAATTGAAAATAAAAATTAGAAAACCAAAATCACAACTTAATAGCAGTGAGTTTCAGTTTTATTTGGGAACATTACTGAAGACTGTACCCCAGAAGACAAGTCTCTCAGATAGCTCTGAAAAATGGCTCTGAAAAGGTAGAAAAGAGCCACCAATATACATGTGAATTTGGGGCTGGAAAATATATGTAAATGCATACATCTTGATAAAAGATTATTGCTAATCACACACACACACAAACCAGATATATGAAGTCAATGAGTTTAGTGCTTTTCTATTTATGGGAAGGTGCAAGAATCTGGAGTCACCAAAATTCTTCCTTAGATATGCATCTTAAGTATCTTGGGACCAAACTCCAAAACACAGAATTCTCATCCTATTTTTTCCATCCTGAGTTCCCTGAATTCAGGACTTACTGTTGGAGGCTGACTGCAGTCGGTTGTAACCTAACCCTCTGTGTAACTGGATGACGAGCAACATTCTGGTGTTTTCTGTTTACAGATCCTTAAAACAAGGTAAATTGCAGTGAATATATACGGTAAATGCAACCCGTTTGTGAAATAACAGATGAAAACATTTTTTTTTTAATGCTATTTAGGATGAAGAGAAGGGCTTGCATTATGGGGGAAGCCAGTGATGGCTTTGTTGCAGGAAGGGGGATGCCCCCCAGGGCCCCAGAGCGGGCTCTTGTCTAACACTGGGAAATGGGTTATCTGAGGAGACGCACATGCTGACAAAACCAGAGGCTTCCTTGGGTAGGGGCACCGCATGGAGAGCAGGAGGGTGAGAGAACCCAGCTCTGCCACGAGGCTCTCCGTCTCCAGGCTCATGGTGAGGGGATTGTTTCCAGGTTGCCTCTGGCCATTCATTCTGGCTCAGGGTCCTTCTTGAAGGCACACGCATTGCTCAGCCAAGATGGATTCCAGCAAGGAAGATTCTGGGAGGTGGGTAGGACACACGGACTGCTGTTTCCTTTTGGCCTTTCCCAAATTCTTCCGGTTGGTGGTGGCTTGTCAGTTCCTTGCTCCTGACCAGGCCTCCCGTCATAAAATAACTGTAAAATAACTCATGCAAATGGTCACTGTGGTGCCTGGCCAGGGTGGATGGTTTCAGTCAGCGTTTCCCCTAAGTCTGGTCAGCAGGGTAAGAGATAGAAACTAGGAGAGCTCCTTGATGTTTGTAATGTATGTTAAAGAGAAATGGTAATGTGTGTTAAAGAGAAAAACCATAGGCCGCATATAGTGCCACTTGTGCCAAAGCCCATGATTCCACCTGGATTTAATCTAACTGTAGTTTCAAACTTCCTCCAAAATGCAACATTAATGAAGAAGATGGAATTTTCTGGGCATAAGCCCTCTTGGACGAGGTAGCCATTAACTCCATCATAGAGCTGCCAGAACTTACACAGGACTGGGAAATAGGCTGTTGGAGGGCACAACAGAACCTTGTGCCCCAGGACCCTGGAGCAGTGGCCCCACAGGAGACTGACGCAGACTTGCCCGTGAGGGCCCAGGGGTCTCTGGAGGAGGCGAGGGTCGGCGGAGGCCCCTGCAGTGTCGGGGGC
Source organism: Hydropotes inermis (assembly GCA_020226075.1). NCBI lineage: Eukaryota > Metazoa > Chordata > Mammalia > Artiodactyla > Cervidae > Hydropotes > Hydropotes inermis. Next base: position 72,204,776 of record CM035278.1, on the reverse strand, counting down.
ACTGAGTGTGGCAGTGCATGGACCTTCTGAAGGAGGTCGCCATTATCTTTGTTACATACAATATTCAGTGAAGTCGCGTAGGCATGTCCCACTCTTTGCAACCCCATGGACTGTAGACCACCAGGTTCCTCCATCACTGGGATTTTCCAGGCAAGAGTACTGGAGTGGGTTGCCATTTCCTTCTTCAGGGTCCCGACCCAGGGATCAAACCCAGGTCTCCAGCTTTGCAGGCAGAAGCTTTACCTCTGAGCCACCAGGGGAGCCCCTTTTACCTTCATCACCCCCACCACAGTTTGGCCCCAGGTAAATAGCGGGAGGGAACACAGCCCCACCCAGCAACAGAAAATTGGATTAAAGGTTTGCTGAGCATGGCCCCACCCATCAGAACAAGACCCAGTACCCCCTCAGTCAGTCTCTCCCATCAGGAAGCTTCCATAAGCCTCTTATCCTTCTCGATCAGAGTGAAACCTGATTGAGACAGACTGAAAACCGGGATCACAGAAAACTAAGCAATCTGATCACACAAACCACAGCCTTGTCCAAACTCAATGAAACTATGAGCCATGCCCTATAGGGCCACCCAAGAATGATGGGTCATGGTGGAGAGTTCTGACAAAACGTGGTCCACTGGGGAAGGAAATGGAAACCACTTCAGTATTCTTGCCTTGAGAATCCCATGAACAGTATGAAAAGGCAAAAAGATAGGACACTGAAAGATGAACTCCCCAGGTCGGTAGGTGCCCAAATGCGACTGGAGATCAGGGGGAAAATAACTCCAGAAAGAACTGAAGGGATGGAACCAAAGCAAAACAATACCCAGTTGTGGATGTGACTGGTTATGGGAGCAAGGTCCGATGCTGTAAAGAGCAATATTGCAGAGGAACCTGGAATGTTAGGTCTGTGAATCAAGGCAAATTGGAAGTGGTCAAACAGGAGATGGCAAGAGTGAACATTGACATTTTAGGAATTAGTGAACTAAAATGGACTGGAATAGGTGAATTTAACTCAGATGACCATTATATCTACTACTGCGGGCAAGAATCCCTTAGAAGAAATGGAGTAGCCCTCATAGTCAACAAAAGAGTTCAAAATGCAGTACTTGGATGCAATCTCAAAAACAAAGGAGAAGTCAAGAGTCACCTGGAGCAACAGGCACATTTGGCCTTGGAGTACAAAATGAAGCAGGACAAAGGCTAAAAGAGTTTTGCCAAGAGAACACACTGGTCATAGCAAACACCCTCTTCCAACAACACAAGAGAAGACTCTACACATGGACATCACCAGATGGTCAACACCGAAATCAGACTGATTACATTCTTTGCAACCAAAGATGGAGAAGCTCTATACAGTCAGCAAAACAAGACTGGGAGCTGACTGTGGCTCAGATGAGTTCAGTTTAGTTCAGTTCAGTTCAGTCGCTCAGTCGTGTCTAACTCTTTGCAACCCTATGAACCGCAGCACGCCAGGCCTCCCTGTCCATCATCAACTCCCAGAGTTCACCCAAACCCATGTCCATTCAGTTGGTGATGCCATCCAACCATCTCATCCTCTGCTGTCCCCTTCTCCTCCTTCCTTCAATCTTTCCCAGCATCAGGATCTTTTCAAATGAGTCAGCTCTTCCTATCAGGTGGCCAAAATATTGGAGTTTCAGCTTCAACATCAGTCCTTCCAATGAACACCCAGGACTGATCTCCTTTAGGAGGGACTGGTTGGATTTCCTTGCAGTCCAAGGGGCTCTCAAGAGTCTTCTCCAACAACACAGTTCAAAAGCATCAGTTCTTCTGTGCTCAGCTTTCCTTACAGTCCAACTCTCACATCCATACATGACCACTGAGAAAACCATAGCCTTGACTAGACACACCTTTGTTGACAAAGTAATGTCTCTGCTTTTTAATATGCTGTCTAGGTTGGTCATAACTTTCCTTCCAAGGAGTAAGTGTCTTTTAATTTCATGGCTGCAGTCACCATGTGCAGTGATTTTGGAGCCCCAAAAAATAAAGTCAGCCACTGTTTCCACTGTTCCCCCATCTGTTTGCCATGAAGTGGCTCAGATCATGAACTCCTTGATGCCAAATTCAGACTTAAATTGAAGAAAATAGAGAAAACCACTTGACCATTCAGGTATGACCCAAATCAAATTCCTTATGATTATACAGTGGATGTAACAAATAGAATCAAGGGATTAAATCTAATAGAGCGCCTGAAGAACTATGGACAGAGGTTTGTGACATTGTACAGGAGGCAGTGATCAAGACCATCTGCAAGAAAAAGAAATGCAAAAAGGCAAAATCGCTGTCTGAGGAGGCCTTACACATAGCTGAGAAAAGAAGAGATGCCAAAGGCAAAGGAGACAAGGAAAGATACACCATTTGAATGCAGAGTTCTAAAGAATAGTAAGGAGAGATAAGAAAGCCTTCCTCAGTGATGAATGCAAAGAAATAGAGGGAAACAATAGAATGGGAAAGACTAGAGATCTCTTCAAGAAAATTAGAGATACCAAGGGAATATTTCATGCAAAGATGGTCTTAATAAAGGACAGAGATGGTATGGACCTGACAGAAGCAGAAGATATTAAGAAGAGGTGGCAAGAATACACAGAACTGTACAAAAAAGATCTTCACAACCCAGATAATCACGATGGTGTGATCACTGACCTAGAGCCAGACATCTTGGAGTGTGAAGTCAAGTGGGCCTTAGGAAGCATCACTACAAACAAAGCTAGTGGGGGTGATGGAATTCCAGTTCAGCTATTTCAAATCCTAAATGATGATGCTGTGAAAGTGCTGCACTCAATATGCCAGCAAATTTGGAAAACTCAGCAGTGGCCACAGGACTGGAAACGGTCAGTGTTCATTCCAGTCCCAAAGAAAGGCAGTCCCAAAGAATGCTCAAACTACTGCACAATTGCACTCATCTCACACATTAGTAAAGTAATTCTCAAAATTCTCCAGGCAAGGCTTCAACAATACGTGAACTGTGAACTTCCAGATGTTCAACTGGATTTAGAAGAGGCAGAGGAACCAGAGATCAAATTGCTAACATCTGTTAGATCATCGAAAAAGCCAGAGAGTTCCAGAAAAACACTTATTTCTGCTTTATGGACTCTGCCAAAGCCTCTGACTGTGTGGGTCACAATAAACTGTGGAAAATTCTGAAAGAGATGGGAATACCAGACCACCCAACCTGCCTCTTGAGAAATCTGTATGCAGGTCAGGAAGCAACAGTTGAACTGGATGTGGAACAATAGACTGGTCCCAAATAGGAAAAGGAGTACGTCAAGGCTGTGTATTGTCACCCTGCTTATTTAACTTACATGCAGAGTACATCATGAGAAACGCTGGGCTGGAAAAAGCACAAGCTGGAATCAAGATTGCCGGGAGAAATATCTATAACCTCAGATATGTGATGACATTACCTTTATAGCAGAAAGTGAAGAAGAACTAAAGAGCCTCGATGAAAGTGAAAGAGGAGAGTGAAAAAGCTGGCTTAAAACTCAACATTAAAAAAAAACTAAGATCATAGCATCCGGTTCCATCACCTCATGGCAAATAGATAGGGAAAGAATAGAAACAGTGACAGACTTTATCTTTTGGGCTCCGAAATCACTGCAGATAGTGACTGCAGTCATGAAATTAAAAGTCGCTTGCTCCTTGGAAGAAAAGTTACAACCAACCTAGACAGCATACTAAAAAGCAGAGACATTACTTTGCCAACAAAGATCCATCTAGTCAAAGCTTTGGTTTTTCCAGTGCTCATGTATGGATGTGAGAGTTGGACGGTGAAGAAACCTGAGCGCTGAAGAATTGATGCTTTTGAACTGTGGTGTTGGAGAAGACTCTTGAGAGTCCCTTGGACTGCAAGGAGATCCAACAGTCCATCCTAAAGGAAATCAGTCCTGGGTGTTCATTGGAAGGACTGATGTTGAAGCTGAAACTCCATTGCTTTGGCCACCTGATGGAAGAACTGACTCATTTGAAAAGATCCTGATGCTGGGGAAGATTGAGGGCAGGAGGAGAAGGGGACAACAGAGGATGAGATGGTTGGATGGCATCACCGACTGAATGGACATGGGTTTGGGTGAACTCTGGGAGTTGGTGATGGACAGGGAGGCCTGGCGTGCTGCGGTTCATAGGGTTGCAAAGAGTCGGACACGACTGAGCGACTGAACTGACCGTACTGAGTCAGCACATGGGCCTTCTCCCTGACACCACATCAGAGGAAGAAGAGGGGATCACATGATAAAACCCTTGGGTCTCCTCTTTCCAAAAAAAAGTTGTCCTGGCCCCAAATAATCCTTTCTTTTACTAATGACTTCCTCACCCCACCCTGCCTTCCACCTTGACTGCTCCTGGCCTCCTGGAGTGCCATTCCAGTACCAGATGGAATACTTCCTGGTCCATGCGCTGTCCAACAAAGCTACTCACACCTTCCGAGATGCTCAGTTCAATTGGTTTTTGATTGGTAAATCAAATGAAAAGGTGCTTGCTATGTTATGATGACCCCTTGTGGTTCAAAGTCAAAATGATCCTTTGAAAAATTAATCCTGGTACCATGAGCAGCAAGTATCTTAGAGTTTAAGTACCTCCTTTCAATGTTTGCCCATGCTATTGTCAGTGGTTATCTCTTGGGAGTGGTATTAGAGGGATTTTCGTCTCATATATTGCTGTAATAGTAAAAATTTTTGCAAAAAGTATGCGTTGCTCTGGTGATCAGAGCAAAACACAATGAACACTAAACAAAATACAGGGGAAACAATCACCCTTCTCAGGTAGATATTCATTTCTCTGCAAGCCCAAAGATAGAATCTGGATTAAAGTACATTAATGCCCCTAATCTTTCTAAATAAACAGGATTTGGGGCCTTTTACCTTTGCTTTAGAGTTATATAAGTATTTTATCTAAATACTGTGAGTGATGATTCATTTTTGTACTTTTCTAATCAGATTAAAAAATTTCTGCCCTAGAACAGATTTTGTAATAAGACATTACATAGGGTCACTGAAGAACAGTAAGATATTATGAAGGAAGATACATATTATAGCAGGTCCAGGTTTAATTAACATATAAAGAATATTGTTTTGATAAAATATAAAAGATAAATCATTAGGGCAAATAGCACATTACAAATCCCTGACAAAACAGATTTCATCAGCAGCTAACACGTAAAGTACTTTTAGTCTTCTCTTCAGCAAGAAGAAAAATAATAAAAACATCCTTAAAACTTTAAATTAGCCAAAGCCAACAAAGCAAAAATAGGCCCACTTTTAACCTTAAGCAAGGGATTCTCCTGACCCACGTGGCCCGGAAGGGCAATGATGCTGAGGACAGCTGGCCACCTCTCCTGCTTCTAAGAGAGCTAAATCAGGAGCGCCGCCAGGCCGAGCACCGTGATAGCTGTTCTGAATCAGTGTCAAGGGGCTCCCTCCTTCGACTGCAGAGTCCTTGTGCTGAATTCAGGCACGTGCTGTCTGGGATCTCTCACTGTAACCCCCTCTAATCCAGCTGGGATTCTTGAAGAACACACATGGAAGTTAAGTTCATGTGGCTTCAAAACTCAATTTTTCATCATGATGGGGTGTTTTGGACTGATATGGGAAGTCTGTGTTTATGTTCACATGCTCTAATTGGATAGCTTGAGTACTGGAGAAAACAGTGAAGGAGAGGTAACTGCAAACCCATCAACACAAGTATTGCCTGTCCTGGGTCCATGTGCTCTTAGAAATCACCCACCTGCATGGGCTAACCTTAGTTTCCAGTGAGCAGTGTGGGGCTATCACACACCACTGAGCACATTATCCACCCCACTGCAGAGAATGGGCTTTTTTTCTGAACACTCTTTTCTGAACTGCAGTGTTAAACCAGAGCTCCTTGGAGAAGCAGCTGATTCTAGGTCTGGGTAAAAATGGAACAAAATAAGCATGAACCAGCCTGTCATTTACAGAAAGCAAGGCAGTTGTCAAAGACTGCTAGGGTTAAATCAAAAGAACATGATGGGGACTTCCCTGGTGGTCCAGTGACAGAGACTCTGGGCTGTTAGTGCAGACAGCCTGGATTCAATCCCAGGTCAGGGAACTAGATCCCACATGCTGCAACTAAGGCACTGTTACAGCCAAATAAGTAAATATTTAAAAAGAAGAAGATGATGACTACGCTTAAATCTATGTGTTAACAATAATATTTTTATCAAAAAGAAAAACCCACAGATAAATCCACGCACCTATGGACACATTGTCTTCGACAAAGGAGGCAAGAACATACAAAGGAGAAGACATTCTCTTTGACAAGTAGTGCTGGGAAAACTGGTCAACCACCTGTAAAAGAATGAAACTAGAATGCTTTCTAACACCATGCACAAAAATAAACTCAAAATGGATTAAAGATCTAAATGTAAGACCAGAAACTATAAAACTCCTAGAGGAGAACATAGGCAAAACACTCTCTGACATAAACCACAGCAGGATCCTCTATGACCCACATCCCAGAATATTGGAAATAAAAGCAAAAGTAAACAAATGGGACCTAATTAAAATTAAAAGCTTCTGCACAACCAAGGAAACTATAAGCAAGGTGAAAAGACAGCCCTCAGATTGGGAGAAAATAATAGCAAACAAGGCAACTGACAAAGAATTAATCTCAAAAATATATAAGCAGCTCATGCAGCTCAATTCCAAAAAAATAAACGACCCAATCAAAAAATGGGCCAAAGAACTAAACAGACACTTCTCCAAGGAAGACATACAGATGGCTAAGAAACACATGAAAGATGCTCAACATCACTCATTATCAGAGAAATGCAAATCAAAGCCACAATGAGGTACCATTACACGCCAGTCAGGATGGCTGCTATCCAAAAGTCTACAAGCAACAAATGCTGGAGAGGGTGTGGAGAAAAGGGAACCCTCTTACACTGTTGGTGGGAATGCAAACTAGTACAGCCGCTATGGAGAACAGTGTGGAGATTCCTTAAAAAACTGGAAATAGAACTGCCATATGACCCAGCAACCCCATTGCTGGGCATACACACCAAGGAAATCAGAACTGAAAGAGACACATTTACCCCAATGTTCATCGCAGCACTGTTTATCATAGCCAGGACATGGAAGCAACCTAGATGCCCATCAGCAGATGAATGGATAAGAAAGCTGTGGTACATATACACCATGGAATATTACTCAGCCATTAAAAAGAATCCATTTGAATCAGTTCTAATGAGATGGACGAAACTGGAGCCCATTATACAGAGTGAAGTAAGCCAGAAAGATAAAGACCAATACAGTATATTAACACACATATATGGAATTTAGAAAGATGGTAATGATGACCCTAGATGCGAGACAGCAAAAAAGACACAGATGTACAGACAGACTTTTGGACTCAGTGGGAGGAGAGGCTGGGATGTTTTGAGAGAAGAGCACTGAAGCATGTATGTTACCGTATGTGAAATGGATGACCAGGGCAAGTTCGATGCATGAGGCAGGGCCCTCAAAGCCGGTGCTCTGGGACAACCCTGAGGGATGGCGGGTGGGGTGGGAGGGGGTTCAGGATGAGGGGGGAACGCATGTACACCCGTCGCTGATTCATGTCAGTGTATGGCAAAACCACTAGGACATTGTAAAGTAATTAGCCTCCAATTAAAATAAATATTAAATAAAAAGAAAAACCTTTATTGGTCACTTTTGGAGGATTCTAGAGAACCAACAAATTATTTGGAAAGCTGGTAAATGGAATGAGTTAAGCATTTATCCAGCCTTTTTTTTTTTTTTTTTTGGGCGGTGCTGGATCTTCGTGCAGCCCACTGACTTTCCCTAGCTGTGGTGCGCAGGCTTCTATGAGCACAGGCTCTAGAGTGTGCGGCTCGGTAGTTGAGGCAGGCAGCCTTCTCTGATTGGAGCACATGGGCTTAGCCATCCTGCACATGTGGGGCTGAGTTCTCCAACCAGGGATCAAACCCATGTCCCCTCCACTGGAAGGCAGATTCTTGACCTGCCTTCTTATCCTTATCTTTCCCGAATGAAATGTGAGCTAAGGTAACCAACAGTTGATATTGCAAAGTCTCTTTTTATATAAGTTCTCCAGCTAATAAACGAAGAAGGGATGATAGTTAAAATATAATCATTTTGTGACAGTGAAACAGGGGATCTAAGTAGTAATCATAAATGGCAGGTGAAATTTAAAATTTTAAAAAAAAAGATATGTTACATGCATCCTGATAGAAGTAGTCAATACTGCTAGGAAGTGTTCTTACAAAAACTCTAACATGAAAGTGATCAAGCTGCCAGATTTAACTACCAATTTATAGGAATAACAGGAGATAGAGCAACAAGTTCAATGACACTTCAGGATGTAATCAGCAAATTCCAAACTGTGAAAAACTCTCTAGAATCTATGACCAGGTTTTTTAAACAAAATGCGAAGCTAACAGAGAGAAGGTGTAACTAAAAGGAAATTAAGATACATAAAATACAACTGTAATGTCTCCTCATTACAAACCAAGTGTAAAAAATCATTACCTTGAGAAAATTTGGACATTGACTAGATATTTAATACCAAGGAATAACTTCAAGTATAATATAATTATGATTATATTATATAATATTTGCTGTTCAGTCGCTAAGTCATGTCCAACTCTTTGCAACCCCATGGACTGCAGCACTCCAGGCTTCCCTGCCCTTTACCATCTCCCAGAATTTGCTTAAACTCAGGTACACTGAGTAAGTGATGCCATCCAACCATCTCATCCTCTGTCATCCCCTTCTCCTCCTGCCTTCAGTCTTTCCCAGCATCAGGGTCTTTTCCAATGAGTCAGTTCTTCGCATCAGGTGGCCAAAGTACTGGAGCTTTAGCTTCACCATTAATCCTTCCAATGAATATTCAGGACTGATTTCCTTTAGGATTGACTGGTTGGCTCTCCTTGCAGTCCAAGGGACTCTCAAGAGTCTTCTCCAGTACCACAATTCAAAAGCATCAATTCTTTGGCACTCAGCCTTCTTTATGGTCCAACTCACATCTTTACATAACTACTGGAAAAATCATGACTTCGACTACACAAAATTTTTTCAGCTAGAAGTTGTATCTGCTTCTTAGTATGCTGTCTAAGTTGGTCACAGCTTTTCTTTAAAGAGCAAGCATTTTTTAATTTCATGGCTGCAGTCACCTTCCACAGTGATTTTGGAGCCCAAGAAAATAAAGTTTGTCACTGTTTCTGTTGTTGTGCCATCTATTTGCCATGAAGTGATGGGACTGGATGCCGTGGTCTTAGCTTTTTGAATGTTGAGTTTTAAGCTAGCTTTTTCACTCTCCTCTTTCACCTTCATTTAGAGTCTCTTTAGTTCCTCTTCACTTTCTGCAGTTAGAGTGGTATCATCTGTGTATCTGAGGTTATTGATATTTCTCCCAGCAATCTTGATTCCAGCTTGTGCTTCATCCAGCCTTGCATTTTTCATGTTGTACTCTATATAGAAATTAAATAAGCAGGGTAACAATATATGGTCTTGACATACTTCTTTCCCAATTTGGAACCAGTCTATGGTTCCATGTCTGGTTCTAACTGTTGCTTCTTGACCTGCCTACAGGTTTCTCAAGAGACAGGTAAGGTGGTCTGGTATTCCCATCTCTTTAAGAATTTTCAACAGTTTGTTGTGATCCACACATTTCAGAGGCTTTAGCGTAGTCAATGAAGCAGAAGTAGATGTTTCTCTGGAATTCCCTTGCTTTTTATTATCCAACTGATGTTGGCCATTTGATCTCTGATTCCTCTGCCTTTTCTAAACCCAAGTTGTACATCTGGAAGTTCTTGGTTCACATACTATTCAAGTCTAGTTTGAAGGATTTTAAGCATTACATTGCTAGCATGTTAAATGAGTGCTGTTATGCAATAGTTTAAACATTCTTTGGCAGTGCATTTCTTTAGGACTGGAATGAACACTGACCTTTTCCAGTCCTGTGGCCACTGCTGAGTTTTCCAAATTTGCTGGCATACTGAGTGTAGCACTTTAACTGCATCATCTTTTAGGATTTGAAATAGCTCAGATGAAATTCCATCACCTCCAATAGCTTTTTTTGTAGTAATTCTTCCTAAGCCCCACTTGACTTCACACTCCAGGATGTTACGTTCTAGGTGAGTAACCACACCATTGTGGTTATCCAGGTCATTAAGATATAATATAGTATATACTGGTGGCTCAGATGGTAGAGCGTCTGTCTGCAATGCTGGAGACCCGGATTCAATCCCTGGGTCAGGAAGACCCCCTGGAGAAGGAAATGGCAACCCACTCCAGTATTCTTGTCTGGAGAATCCCATGGACAGAGGAGCCTGGTACGCTAAAGTCCATGGGGTCGCAAAGAGTCAGACACGACTGAGCAACTTTACTTACGTACTTACTTATACATCAAAGGACTTTCCCGGTGGCTCAGTTGGTAAAGAATCTGACTGCAATGCAGGAGACTCAGGTTTGATCCCTTGTTTGGGAAGATCCCAAGGAGAAGCAAATGGTTACCCACTCCAGTCTTCTTGTCTGGAAAACTCCATGGACAGAGGAACCTGATGGGCTACAGTTCACGGTATCAGAAAAAGTTGGACCCAACTGAGTGACTAACACACATACTCACATAATAATATTATATTATAATATATATAATATAATATATAATAGATAATAGATAATAGATAATATTATATATAATATAATAATATTATATTATTACTAATGGATTTTTGTCTTTTAGAGGTACTGACATATTTATGGACAAGACATAAGATATCTTGGGTTTCCTTGACAGTCATTCAGGGAAGGAAGGAGATGGGCGATGTTATAGAGTAGATCCAGAAACTGTGATCCAGAGGCCAAATCTGGCTCAGCACATGGTTTTGGTGAAGTTTTACCGGAAAACAGTCAAGCTCATTTGTTTATGTGATAGAGGACTGCTGCACAGGCAGAGGTGAAAGCCGCAACAGAGACTGTTTAAGTGCTGATAGCTTTAAGAAAGGCCTTGACTTGGCCTTTGACTTTGTCATTGAGGATGGCACCCTGGGCCCACCCCAGGGGGAATCCAACACAACACGGCCCTTAAAGACACTCTGAGGGACTGTTTGAGGGCAGGCGTAGCCTTCCACAACCACCTCAGAGTTTAGCCCTGGCTTGCCTTGGTCAGCCTCATGGCGACCTGCAGAGGACTGCCTGTGGGAGGGTCTAGATCTTTGCTCCCTCGGGTCCTCTCGAGAGCCTCAGTCCAGTCCAGTTCGGTTCAGTCGCTCAGTCGTGTCCTCTTTGAGACCCCATGAAACGCAGCACACCAGGCCTCCCTGTCTATCACCAACTCCCAGAGTTTATACTCAGACTCATGTCCATCAAGTTAGTGATGCCATCCAGCCATCTCATCCTCTGTCGTCCCCTCCTGCCCCCAATCCCTCCCAGCATCAGGGTCTTTTCCAATGAGTCAGTTCTTCGCATGAAGTGGCCAAAGTATTGGAGTTTCAGCTTCAGCATCAGTCCTTCCAATGAACACCCAGGACTGATTTCCTTTAGGATGGACTGGTTGGATCTCCTTGCAGTCCAAGGGACTCTCAAGAGTCTTCTCCAACACCACAGTTCAAAAGCATCAATTTTTCGGTGCTCAGCTTTCTTTATAGTCCAACTCTCACATCCATACATGACCACTGGAAAAACCATAGAAACCTGCAAAATACCTTCATTCTTCAGATACAATTTCCAAATATAGTATTTCCTAGAGACACATGGAGCTAAAGATTCTGTAAGTGTAACTTTATCCAGTGGACAGCTATTGAGTATCTGCTTCCCTCAAGGCATGCTAGTAGGCACTTGAGAGACAGAAAGATGAATAAGATACTGTTCCTGGCTTTCAGGAATGCAGTCTAGCTGATGAACTGAAATTACAGTGTTTTACAGAAACAAGAGGAAGAGAAGCCATTGCAGTTTCTTCTTAGCACATATACCCACACTTGCTAAGTATATTTAGGATTGTACCTCATTTAATATTTACCTCAAACCGAGGTGTTATCATCTTCATTTTACACATGAAGACACTGGCACTCAGAGAAAAGAAGTCATTTAAACCCATGCTCTGTCACACGCCAAAGCCCACTCTCCTAAACATCACTGGTAGTTTAAACACGGAAGTGAACATTTTTATTATGTTTCCACCAGAAGGACCCCTTTAAGAAGAAGCTCTAGATTATTGTCACTGGACTGGATTTCCTCTTTTTTGAGTTTGATTTCATTTTTTATAAGTATCTTTAGCAAGAATATGACATGTCTGCTCATCCAAGAAAAAGGACGATTACCTCATCCTCCAATATCATAAAAGTAAAGAAAGTAGATGTGTATAATTTTAAAGAAACATTGGAACTTATCTGCTTCTGAATATAAAATATGAGAAACAACTTTTCGCACACACACAAAATCCATTCTTTTTTGAGTGTGTGAAGAGTTTGTGTTGCACTGTAAATGCTTAAGAACTGGCTCTCCCTCCAAAATAGGTACATATGTTTCTCATAAATTTTATGATATAATGGTTGTGTATCACCCAACTTACAAATAACAATAAAATAATGTTTTTTCATATAAATTCCATTTAGCCTATTGATTTTCACAGTATGCTTTCATTGATTTTGTTTAGCTCTAGTATCTGTTGCCAACATCTGGTTGCAACTGACAAACAGGTGTAGTTCCAATGACCGTTGGCTGGTATTTTTATTCACATTAATGAGTAGGACTAAAATGAAACAATGAAGACATATGTAACGTGACTGGCTTCTTTGTTGAAAAAAAGAAGTAGTCGATGGCTTTTGAATACTGAAAGATTATTTCTTCAAATTTTTTGCAATTCACAAAGTAACTGTTAGCAGAAGGGGCACCCCCTCAGAGCCCAAGAGTGGGCTCTTGTGTAACATTGGGAAATACACTGTCAGAGGAGACACACCTACTGACAAAGCAAAAGACTTTTATTGGGAAGAGGCCGGAGGGCATCAGGGTAAGGGAACCCAGAGAGCTGCCCTGCTGCATGGCACACGGTCTGAGAAATACTGGGAAAGACTTAGAAATACTGGAGAATTTCTGACACTTTAACTTCAATTAAGAATTTGACATAACATATATGACAGTGAAATACAACATGTGTGAAATCATGTTCAGGATACTTGGCACAGTTTTTGAGCTAGGTATAAGGGAGAACCAGTGTTCCCTTGGGGAGCAGGAAACAACAGTCACATCCGGGCTTAATTATGCCGTGCCTTCTGAGCTGCCTCCCAACTTCTGAGGGTCGGTTCCTTATTTGCGATCTGGGTAATCATACCAAGGCTTCTGTGCGTTCGACCCCTGGGGTCACAAAGAGTCCAAGAGGACTTAGCCACTAACCCGCCACACCGACAGTACGGCGGCCCAGGTGGCGAAGTGGTGAGGAACCGCCCGCCAGTGCAGGAGACTTCAGAGACTGGGCTGGAGCCCTGGGTGGTAAGATCCCCTGGAGAGGTGGTGGCGGCTACGTCGCTAAGTCAGGTCTGACTTTTGCGACCCCATGGGCTGCAGCCCACCAGGCTCCTCTGTCCATGGGCTTCTCCGGGCAAGAATCCTGGAGTGGGTTGCCATGCCCTTCTCCAGGGGATCTTCCCCACCCAGGGATTGAACCCGGGTCTCCTGCACTGCAGGAGGATTCTCCACTGACTGAGGTGCCAGGGAAGCCCCAGGCGTAGGGCTACATCCCCTGGAGTAGGAAATGGCAACCCAGTCCAGCATTCTTGCTGGAAAATTCCCTGGACAGAGCAGCCTGGAGGGGCCACGGTAAAGAGCAGGACAGGACCTACCTCAGTAACAGGATCAGTCCAGATACTCCTCTGAGTAAATCCTGAGATCTCAAAGGGAAAACCAGTCCATCCTGAAGGGGATCAGTCCTGGGTGTTCATTGGAAGGACTGATGCTGAGGCTGAAACTCCAACACTTTGGCCACCTGATGCGAAGAGCTGACTCATTTGAAAACACCCTGATGCTGGGAAAGATTGAGGACAGGAGGAGAAGGGGGTGACAGAGGATGAGATGGTTGGATGGCATCACCGACTCAGTGGACATGGATTTGGGTGGACTCAGGGAGTTGGTGATGGACAGGGAGGCCTGGCGTGCTGCAGTTCATGGGGTCACAAACAGTCGGACAGGACTGAGCGAATGAACGGAACTGAACTGAAAAGGGAAAAAGAGAACCAAGAGCACCTCCTAAAGACTCAGATTTTGCAAAGACAGTGGCTTATTACCATAGGATCACAGCGCTGTGTACCTGCCTCCAAATTGCCTTCCGGTCTCTGCCCCAGGCCCGAGCTGAGAGGGAGCAGCTAGGAGACTTGGAGCAGCATAAGGTATTCTCGGGGTGACCCTGGTGGCTCAGACGGTAAAGAATCAGCCTGCAGTGCAGGAGACCTGGGTTCGAACCCTGGGTCAGGAAGATCCCCTGGAGGAGGGCATGGCAACCCACTCCAGGGTTCTTGTCTGGAGAATCCCCACGGGCAGAGGAGCCTGGCGGGCTACAGTGCATGGGGTCGCAAAGAGTCGGACAGCCTGAGCGGCCAAGCGCAAGGCATTTCTAGAGTTTTGTTTTACAGCTACCAAATGAGCTTCCCAGGGTTCTCCAAACCGCCTGCTCACATTCGATCTATTCACATAAGGTGTGCGTGGGGTGTGTGTGTGTGTGTGTGTGTGACAGAGAGAGAGAGAGAGAGACCCCTCTCTTCTTAGTAGCCCTCAAGACATTTAAGAATGTACTTTGCAATTGAAAGCACAGAAGCGGGGCCCGGGGAGGACTGTTCGCGCGACTTTCAGGTGTAGCCGGGTTGCAATAGCAGAGCGGGCCCGGGCCCGGGCGTCTGACCCTCCGTCCCCCCCACGACCCGCGTCTCCCTGCAGGGCTTTGCTCCCGGGTCCCCCTCGGGTTATCTGGCTGATCCGCTGTGGATGGAAAAACTGGGCTGGGCTGGGCCGGCGGAGCGGAAGCCGCCGAAAGCGGAGGAAACCGGTCACGGCAGCGTGACTGTCAGCGGAGAGATCGCCGCCTGGCCGCCCGAGAGAGCCGCGCGCTCGCTTCCAGCCCCGCGCGCCCCTGCAGACCCGAACGCCGCTCCGGACCGCGCGCCCCTGCAGACCCGCGTCCCTGGGGACCCGCAAGCCCCTCCGGACCGCGCGCCCCTGCAGACCCGAGAGCCCCTCCGGACCCGCGGGCCCCCCAGCCCCGCGCGCCCCTGCAGACCCGAGCGCCCCTCCGGACCGCGCGCCCCCCAGCCCCGCGCGCCGCTGCAGCCTCCGGCGGCCGCTCCCGCGATGCTCGAAAGCGCAGAGCTGAACTTCAACGCCGACCACGGCTACCTGGAGGGCCTGGTGCGCGGCTGCAGGGCCGGCCTCCTGACCCGGCAGGACTACGTCAACCTGGCCGAGTGTGAGAGCCTGGGAGGTAAGCGCCGCTCTTGAAAAGGAAACAAGGGGCAGACGCCGCCCGCTGGAAGGAAGCCCGGGCCAGGGGCTGTCCCCCGGCCTAGAGTCCAGGGCGGGGTGTTCAGCCCAAGGTCCAGACTTCAGGGGTCCCTGAATTTGGACGAGGGGGGAAAAAAAGATTGCCTCTCTATTTTTCGATAGTCTCTAACTGAAATCTAGCATTTCCTTTCGTTGTGAGTGTAGGCAACAATCACAGCTGGTTAGCACTTGGAGTAGAAATCCAGCCTTTTCATATCCTCTAACTGTTCTTGCAGATGCCTTGAAATGTCATTTATGCTTTCACTGGTTCAAAGTGAAAGATCCTTGATATTTACTGTCTTAATAAAAGAAGTACGTTGTTACACATTGTACAATATCTTAGTAACTCTATTTTGATATATTTTGTTTCCTTTGTAATTCTGTATATTTTCATTCTACTTATTTATAAATGTTTGAAGAAAGGTGTCACCAAACTGTCCAGGGATCACAGCTTAAATTCCCACCCCTTCCAAATCTTGGTCTAGAAAATTTTATTCTATCCTCTTTCTCGGTGTATATTAATATGAGGGTATGTGTATTTGAGATTTGTCTTCATTGAAGCGTAAGAAAAAAATCAAGAGACAGGCATGTGGTGAGGCCATCCTGGATTCAGATGTCCTGACTTTGACTTCTACAGAAGGTCAGTGGGTGACCTGAGGCTCAAAGCCTCCGAGCTTGATTCCTTATTTGTAAAACTGGACGCTAATGCTGCCTGCTTTGCTGAGTTGCTTGGACAAATAAATAAGGCAGTACATAAGAGAATGTATCAAGAGCTATGAAGCACTCTTGTTCTTTAGTCGCTAAGATGTGTCCGACTCTTTGCCACCCCATGGACTGCAGCACACCAGGCCTCCCTGTTCTTCACCACTTTCCCGAGTTTGCTCGAACTCATATCCAACCATCTGTCACCCCCTTCTCCTCCCACCTTGAATCTTTCCCAGCATCAGGGTCTTTTTCTTGCAGTTAATCAGCTCTTCACATCAGGTGGCCTAAGTATCAGAGCTTCAGCTTCAGCATCAGTCCTTCCAGTGAACATTCAAGGTTGATTTCCTTTAGGACTCTACAAAGGCAATTATCTTTTTTTAAACCACTTTACTGAGATATGGTTGACGTACAAAAGCTGTACATATTTAAAGTATACAACTTGATGAGTTTAGGGACAAGTGTACACCTGGGAAATCACCTCAGTCCGTGCCACAAACCCATCTGACGCCTCTAGAAATTTTCTCCTGCCCTCTGTTGTGTGTGTGTGTGTGTGTGAGAATGATACGTTCTGCCCTCCACAGCAGATCTCTAGGACGTACTTGTCTTGTGTAACCAACACTGCATACCCTTTGACCAGTCCCTCCCAATTTCTCCCTGCTCTCTGGAAATTACACTACAGTGTTTTCAAAGCCTTACCAAGGATTTCATATCGATAATATAGTGTTTTTATTATTTAAAAAGGCTACATTTACTAACTTCGAAACATGCTCATAAAATCATTATAATGCCAATAATAGGGTGCTTTAAAATGTCTAGATCGTTCTAGAAAAAGCAAGAAAGTAATAAACTGCCTGGAAGAGTATCAGAAAGCGAAAAGGAAACAAAAAAACAAGGTGACTTTGTAGGCTTCTCAGGCAGGGCTGAGGGTGGAGCCAAGCAGAGTTAAGGCAGAACTGCCCAAATTAAGGGAGTGCCTCTCCTTTCATTAGCCATGGACAGGGCTGGACAGATCTTGTAGATGATAACTCATTCTGTTGGCTACAAATAACTGCAGTATAATCCCAAATCCTAAATCATTTCAGCATATTTAATTTGGAGTTTGGTACCTGGAGAATGTTTATCACATAAAGAAAATAAGTGTAAATTGAGGTAGAAAAAATTAATGAACACAAGGCAGAATGCATGCTTCTGAGAGAAGCCATTTGAATGAATTTAGTAGTTTTCAGACTTTTAAATGAGTTGAGAAATGCAGATTTAAACACAAACCATACATAAATGTCTTCATGATACAAAGCAAGGTTTAAGCCTGCTCACTAAAGAATTCAGAGAGAAACCACCCTCAACTTCAATTTGGGGGAGAAGGAAAGGTTTCATACTCTTGAAGGCCTGAAGAGTGAATTTCTTAGAAAAATACACACAGGTGCACACATACAGAATTTTCCATATGATTTCAAGGAGTCGTGACCACCTGAAGTCATCCTGAACCCTGAATAAGAAACCTTCCTAAATACACCATTTGTTATTTTCGTTATATCTCATGGCTTCTACCTTTCTTTTCTCCCAGTAATAGTTCTTTTTCAACCATTCATTTCACAACTATGTTTGAATCTGTTTCCAGTCTTTTTGGAGACTCTTGGGAATATCAAATATGCCCTCAAACTGCAGGTTATAATGACTGCTGAGAAAATCAATCTAAATAAAGGTTGCATGTCTTCAGTTGAAGACTGAAGCTTGGTGTGGCTGTGACCAGTCTAACCACCTCACCAGGTGTGAGGTATGCAGACATCTGCATCTATTATACTTTTTCCACTGAAATGTCTGCCTCCTGAGCGTGAATGGAAGATCCATGAATAGGTCACTGTTGCTCTTAGCTCCATTTTGATATAGAAAATAATAAGGTCTGCCTTGCCTGTTTATCTTATAGGATGTTGGGAAATAAGGCACTTGTGAAAAGCAACTCAGCTGTTGCATCTGTGAATTTACTGAGAGAAACCCAGCCACCTTCCCAGCTGGTTTAAAACACACGGGCACTCCTTGGGACAGAAGTTAAGAACTTTAGGATTTCTGTCTACTTTTGCACACAATATACACCATACAAGTGATGGGTAAAGAAGGGCAGGTGAAACAGTGTTGGGCTAGTACTGTGTGTTGAAGCAGGCACTTATTGTAAAGGAAAGCTAAATTTCTCTAGTTTTTAAAAGAAAAATATCCTGATACCATCAAATTGTTTAGAACCATTTATCAGGAACACAGGAGGTTTCAGGTCATTTTGGAAGAGAGAAATATGAAGATTGTTGAGAGGGTAACAGGCAGGAAGGCCAGGGGTCTCCAAATGGAGGAAGCAGGCTGCAAGTGCCAGACATTTTAATCTCTCTTAAGCGGCAGGAGGAAACAAACTGGCGATATTTTTCCTTCTCTATACAAATTGAAAAGGAGGTTTCTCTTAAAATGCTGTGTTGCCATGAAACCTGGTTTCACCTGAAGCTAACTATTCTCAAACCTTGAGTTAAGCAACACATTTTTTCTTATGGAAATGTTTGTTTTAAGCTATGTTAATGTACCCCAGACTGTCTTCAAGTTGCACCAAATGACTCAGAACCCACTTGACAAACCAGCATGTTATACTTAGACATTGTTCCCCTAATCTATGTAAACGAAACTATTTGTATGGTAATCTGCCCTTCTGTGAGATTCAAGTCAATCATTTTATGGCTTGGGATGAATCATCTGGTGCCAGGATTATCACAAAATGCAATTTATTGATGAGGGGCCTGGTGCCATTCTGAGTTAAGACATTCCTTTCTTTTCATTAACAGACTGCTAGTAACTGTGTAACATCCAGCTGAAGACTAGCAGAGGGGACTCTTTCTGCCCCTTTCTGATGCCTGTGTCGGAAGCTTTCTCTATCTCCTTTATACCTTAATCAAACTTTATTACACAAAAGCTCTGAGCGATCCAGCCTCCTCTCTGGACCCAGATTGAATTCGTCTCCTCCGGAGGCCAAGAATCCCGGCATTTTATCGTTCAGCAACAACCTTTCATTGTCCACAAAAGCTTTGAAAAATCCTGGCATTTATGATTGTGCAAGTGAGTGTGGTCAGAAATATTCGTCTTCCCCACGGCCTGACCCTGACCAACAGTCACCTCAACCAGTCACCAGGACCCTCCATGACTCAGTCCTTCCCAGGAATAGGAGAGGAAGCCAGTTCACATAGCCTGTGTCACTGGTGCTGCACATAGAAAACCCCTAAAAAATGAATTTTAAAAAGGTTGTTTAAAATTAACTTGAACCAAAATAATAATGTGAAAGGGCCATAAAATAGTCTTTAGAAGAATTAGCACCACTAATTTTTAATTAATTTTTTTTTTTTTAGAGCAGCTATGGGTTCACAGCAAAATTTAGGAGAAAGTACAGAGACTTTTTATATAACGCCTGCTCCCGCACATGCATAGCCTCCCCTGTTATAAACATCCTCCACTAGAAAGGTGCAATTTTTATAATCCTCGAGCCTGTGCTTGATACATCATAATCACTCAGAGTCCGGAGTTTACACTGCAGTCACTCTTACACATCCTGTGTTGTTCAGTCTGTCAGTCGTGTCCGACTCTGTGACCTCATGGACTGCAGCATGCCAGGTTTCCCTGTCCTTTAACACCTCTCAGAGCTTTCTCAAACTCAGGTCCTCTGAGTCAGTGATGCCATCCAACCATCTCATCCTCTGTCATCCCCTTCTCCTCCTGCCGTCAATCTTTCCCAGCATCACAGTCTTTTCTAGTGAGTCAGCTCTTTGAATCAGGTGGCCAAAATACTGGAGCTTCAGCTTCAGTATCAGTCCTCCCAATGAACATTCAGGATCGATTTCCTTTAGGATTGACTGATTTTATCTCCTTATAGTCCCAGGGACTCTCAAGAGTCTCTTCTCCAACCCCACAGTTCAAAAGCATCAATTCTTCAGTGCTCAGCCTTCTTTTATGTTCCAGTTCTCACATCCATACATGACTATCAGAAAAACCATAGCTTTGATTATATGGACCTTTGTTGGCAAAGTAGTATCTCTGCTTTTTATAGACTGTCTAGGTTAGTCATAGTTTTTCTCCCAAGGAGCAAGTGTCTTCTAATTTCAGGGCTGCAGTCACCATCTGCAGTGGTTTTGGAGCCCAAGAAAATAAAGTCTGTCAGTGTTTCCATTGTTTCCCCATCTATTTGCCATGAAGTGGCGGCACAGACTCCATGATCTTAGTTTTTTGACTATTGAGTTTTAAGCCAGATTTTTCACTCTCCTCTTTCACATCCTATAGGAATGGACAAATGCATGTACCCACCACTGTTACATTATACAGAGTATTTTCACTGCCCTGTGCCCTGACTATTCTCCATATCGCTGACCCCCTGCAGGAACCACTGATCTTTGTGCTGTTTCCCTAGTTTGGCTTTTTCCAGAATGTCACACCGTTGGGATCATTAAATGAGTATGTAACCTTTCCAGACTGGTTTCTTTCACTTAATAACATACATTTGAGGCTCCTTCATGTCTTTTCATGGCAACACTGCTATTTTCATTAGATTTTTTAATTACAAACCAGACTGTTGTAAGTATTCTTTCCTCTTCAAAAAAAAAACCAAAGTGGTAAGATTAACACTTCAGAGCTCAAAAATTTAGTAAGAAGTAGCCTTCCCTGGTGGCTCAGAGGTAAAGAATCTACCTGCAATGCTGGAGACGCAGGTTGGATCCCTGGGTGGTGAAGGTCCCCTGGAGAAGGAAACAGCCACCCACTCCAGTATTCCTGCCTGGAGAAATCCATGGACAAAGGAGCCTGGTGGGCTGCAGTCCATGGGGTCTCAACTAAACAACAAACAACAACAAGCTTTCTCTCAAATACGTGGGGAAAGTGATCCCTGCTCTCGGGTGCGGTGAGAGGCCTGGACCCAGCCTGGACCCTGTCCTCTCTGCCGTCATTTTTGGGAAGCGAGTGAGAGGAGCTGGTTACAGCTTACGACCAATTATTAATGCTTCCTTTTCAAGGAACATGACCTTCATTACTTTCCAGCGGTGCCTTCATGTGGGAATTAATGCGTGTCCTCAGCACTTTCTAGTTAGAGCCAAGGAAGGAAAGATGGAAAAGCTACACCCCGCCCTAAAGGGCTCCCACTCTAACAAATAGAAATATTAAAAGAATAAGAGCCCCTTAATGAGAGTGCTTGGGCCTCAGAATTCTAAATGCATGTACACTTGGCCTGGGACTTCGTGTAGCACTGTTGGGAATGGCAGAAAATGACAAACAAATCGAATGTCCATGGTAAGGGAGCTGGTTAAATAAGTGATGGAGCAGTTATATAATGTAATATCCTATAACTACGAAAAAAGAGAGGAAATAAGAAACTGTGAAAGGATTCATATGGAATTAAAAATAGTAGTGACTGGGGCTAGCAATGAGTGGCACGGGTGTGGATATGTAGTTTACAAGTAGGAGGCCTTTATCTACTATCTATTAAAAGACAGTCTAAATTTTAAAAAACTCTCTCAGAAGGAAGGCTCTTAGTTCAAAGGGCTTTCACCAGTCTCCTTTACACACTGTTTGTACCTCTCATTATGTGAAAATGAAAGTGTTAGTCACTCAGGCATGCCCAACTCTTTGGGACCCGGTGGACTGGGGCCCACCAGGCTCCTCTGTCCATGGGATTCTCCGCAAGGATACTGCAGTAGGTTCCCAAGCCTCCTCCGGGCATCGTCCCAACCCAGGGATGCGACCCAGGTCTCCCGCATTGCAGGCAGATTCTTTACCATTTGAGCGACCCAGGAAGCCCTAATTAGAGTACTTATTTTCTCTGCCTTGTAGTAAAAATGCATATATGATATTGTCAGGTGTTCAGAAATACTTTCATCAGGCAGGATAAACTTTGCTCAGTTTAAAGGCTAGACAGCTTGGCCTGTACGAAGATCAAATCAGCGACCTTGCGTTGTCAGCGCCGCGCTGTGACCAACTGCAGCTTCCCTGGTGGCTGAGCTGGTTGAGAATCCGCCTGCAGTGCAGGAGACCTGGGTTCGATCCTGGGGTCGGGAAGACCCCCTGGAGGAGGGCATGGCAACCCCCTAGTACTCTTGCCTAGAGAGTCCCATGGACAGCGGAGCCTGGCGGGCTACAGTCCACGGGGTCACACACAGTCAGACACGACTGAAGCAGCTGAGCTGAGGCCAGTTAGCATCCCATCTCTACCTGGGAAGCGCTTCCTCAGAGCTCTTCTGCCTTTCTCTACGGTTATTCCTCAGCCACAAATTCCATTCTGCATCTTGCTTACCTGGAGAAGGCCCATTCCTCTTTGAAGTCTCCATTTCGAAGTCACTTTCTCTGTAAACCCTTTTCTACTCATTTCTATTGGGATAGAATTGACAAGCCTCAATTTTGTGCTTTATCGTGCAGAGTAATGTACCTAATTCTATATAGCATCTGTGATATTTGCATAAGTTTGTCACTCTGGGGCAGGACGTTTGTCTGCTTTATCTGTCTGTTCCCCTGAGTGATCACAGTTAAGGGCTTAACTCCAGAGTAAATAAATGAATCTATCCGCTCCTAAACTGTAAGCTTTTCAAGGGCAGAAACTATAAATATGTCTGCTTATAGAGGTGTTAGTTAAGGAGGTGGGAGAATCCTTTCACATCGTTAAGAGTGTATCAGAGCACCACGATGTATACTTTAAATGCCTTAGAATTTTATTTGTTGGTTATACCTCAATAGAACCGAACTTTAAAAAAAAAAAAAAAGACTTTTTTAAAGTACAGAAACCACACCATATCCTTCTTTGTCTCCTAGCTTCCCTAGCCTAAGGCTGTGTTTTGCACGTAGTGAGAATTTGAAGTAAGAATTTGAAAATACACAATAGACACGTCTGCATGTTTAAGTCCTGACTCTGCTTTCTGGCCCTGGGATGTTAAGCCAACTGCCTAACTTTTAGCCATGGTGCTTTCCTTTCTGATAGATGGTATCTCCCTGGCCTAACTCCCAGTTACTAAGGGAACCAGAAATTTCTGAAAATGTTTTGTAAACTGTAAATCATGAGAATTCCCAGGAAGTCATAAGAACACCGCCTGAACTGCCGTGTATAAACAACAAGAGTTAATTTACCCTCTTCTGCTAGACTTTTAAATTCCTAAAATAATCCGTCCCGTTTCTTGGTTATGGTTAATAGTGTTTGGTGTATGCCTCTGTGTTGTTGATTCTGTTTTCCTTCAAAGAGCATTGGTTTGTTTTGGAAACAATCATTCTATAAATAAATGAAAACTATTAAAATTTAAGAAGAGTTTATAGCTAGAGGATATATTCTAAAGTAAGCTGAATCTTGAAGGACAGTGGGTTGGGAAAATGCCAGTGGAATGGGGAACTGGAGGTAGGGTCAGGGGAGTTGAGATGATAAGATGTCCTGGGCTCTTGGGGAGAATTAATGGGCTATAAATAGAAAAACATAAGAGCATAATGGTGAGGATAAAGCGTTGCCTGCAATACTAGAGTATTACAATAACACAGGAATTTATGCTGTGAAAATTTTGAAGGGCCACCAAAGGTCTAATTATGGAACTTCAGAATATTGAGTGAAGAGAGAGGTATGTCCAAATCTTCAGTCAAATACATGTATGCTTGGAAAGATGGTCAAGTTGTTTCTCTGAATCTTGGCTTCTTCATCTATGAAATGGGGATTATTGTTAAGGCTTATATTGTGTGTTAAAATCATCTGTCAGTGGTAAAATAAAAGTAATTTGCAAGTTGCTTTTAATCTGCCTAAAATTCAGTAGCTCCAGGATACTTAAGAGGATCATTCTAAAATCCAAACATTTCTTAGGAAAGATTAAGGTTTGAGGCATGGAGGACAGAAGGGAAACAAACCTGGGAGAATCTATTAGAGATTGCCACAGTGATCTAGGTTTACGATATCATCATTCTAAACTGGGGTATAAGGAGAGGAAGCCTGGGAAGATATTCAGAAACAATGCAGGGGATTTGAAGTTAATAAATCTTCAAAGAAGACTTGAAGTTTTATAACCGTGAGATGGCAATACCTTAGCAAAAATGGAGAAAGAAGCATCTGGCTCTTAAAATACTGATAGGTTTATTCAAATTTAAGTAACTCTAAGATATGATGGTAATATATTATGAAAAAAATTCTGATTTAGGGAATAAACATCAAAGTCTTAGCCAATCGAATCGAATTATTTTGGAAGGAGATAGGTACAAGTAAGGGGGCAAAAGAGGTCTTCATCTGCATCATCTTCTTTAAA
This sequence comes from Hydropotes inermis, assembly GCA_020226075.1. NCBI lineage: Eukaryota > Metazoa > Chordata > Mammalia > Artiodactyla > Cervidae > Hydropotes > Hydropotes inermis. The sequence goes on along the minus strand of CM035278.1, from coordinate 72,180,296 downwards.
GCTCCACAGTAACCCCAAAAGCATACATTCTAACCCATTTTGTAGGTGAGAAAACTGAGTTCAGAAAGGTCAGGTAATTCCCATAAGTTCAGCATCAAGCAGAGTGTGGGGAAGAGGGAGGGGCTGCTCAAAGATAGCATCCTTCACAAGCACAGGTGCTGCCTCGGCATAAACTGCCTGGAGTGTGAATAGCCTGGACGTTCATTTTTAAAGAGTTCCAACAGGAAGCCGCATGGGAACGAAAAAGGAACGACCCAGCAAAGCAAGAGAGAAAAGACAGCAGCCAGAGAGTGCTCCTGCCTCACTAGTCAAGAGATCTCAGCTAATTGCCTGAGCTCAATGCCTGCAGCCCCCGGAAGGAGCATTTTTACATTATGACTCTTTGTACGTGCATATATGCTATTATACTCTGTGTGATATGCTCAGATATTTTTTATAATAGCTGAATCTGTTCCCATTGTGCTATTGTGTTTGGGACCTGTAAAATTGATTTAGTTGGCAGTGATCGCATGGCTCCTCATTTGAATAAAAAAGAAAAAGTGTCACTTGCGACACAACTCTGGATTAAAAAAAAAGTGTAATTTTCCAAAGCGTGCTCTGTGGGTGGCTGCATTGTTTTCTAGTGGCTTGGGAAGTTCTGTACCAAACTCTTTCCAAAGAAATCATTCAAATGAATGTATTAAAGGCTTTCAGTTCCTGCGGTGAGGAAGCCTGTTTATTCCGAATGTATCTGCCCACAAAGCTCTGTTTATCACAGCCCTATTAAGATAAGCATGGCTTCCCAGGTGGCTCAGGGAGAATCACCCAGCCAGTGTGGGAGATGCAGGAGATGCAAGTTCTATCCGCGGGTCGGCGAGATCCCCTGGAGCAGGAAATGGCAACCCACTCTTGCCTGGAAAAGTCCCACGGACAGAGGAACCCGGTGGACTGCAGTCCGTGGGATTGCAGAGAGTCAGACACGACTGAGCACGTAGGCACACGTGCTTAGATAAGCACTGGGGGAAATGCGAGGAAAAAAATGTGACCCTGTTTGTAAAACTATAAAACTATCAGCATGATCGTTATCATTGAAAGATAATAATATTAACTCAGAGCAGATATTTCAAGCCAAGATTTTCTTCGCATCTGATTTCAAGGGTCCCTTGGATCACCTTGGGGTGGGGAGGCAAGTTAACTGTCTGTCCACTAACCACAGATTTTTAAAAGATTGCCTAAGCAGGGTCTGAAACACTTGAGACATTTCATTTCAGCATCTCACTGGCAGCCGAAAGGTTTGGAAGTTGTTTTGCCTAAGAGAAACATATGTCACATGAGCCATATATCATGGTTTTGGAAGAAATACCATTTGTGTCACTCCTGTTGGCAAATATTTCTCCATGCTGAGACTACACCCTGTCAAATTGTATAAAAATCTGAACTGTCAAAATAAAAGCCAAACAAGACATGGCAAAAGAGTATGCTTTTTTTTTTTTTTTTTTTTGTTAAGCTAATTAAATAGGTAACTGAGCAAATAAATTCTGCGGTCAGTCAGATGAAGAGCATTTCTGATGCACAATCTACTCCACACCCTGAAGAATGCCTGTCTGCTGAGACTCAAGAACCACTTGAGTGCAAATGCCCCCTCCCCCATCAGCTACCAGAGGGATCAGCTCATCACCCACAGGGGCTCCCTGTTATCCTCAGGATCAAGGATGTCACAGCAGGTCTTCCTGGGGACAGCCCCTGTGTCTTTCTCTGGCTTCACATCTTACCCCTCCTCCTCTCCCACTCAGCGCTTCAACAGCACTCAACTGCTTTGCATTTCTCGCCTCCTCCCACCTGTACGAATTCATGGAACGCCTTCCTTGCGTAGCACTCGAAGGCTCATCTCTGGCTTAACCTTCTTCCAGAAACTCTCCTGGGCTTGCTTTGCTTTCATCCCTCTGAGTCTTGCTCTCATTTTCTCAGCTCAGTTCAGTTAGTCGCTCAGTCGTCTCCGACTCTTCGCGACCCCATGGATTGCAGCAGGCCAGGCCTCCCTGTCCATCACCAACTCCCGGGGTTTACCCAAACCCATGTCCATCGAGTCATTTTCTATGTTCCCGTAAATCAAGGTTCTTATCTTTATCCTGAACTCAGTGGGTTGCATCATCTGTTTTTTTCGTGCCTCTACCTCCACCAGCTCGTGAGTTTCCTTGAAGATGAGGAATATGTCTTGTCCGCTGTGGTAACAGCACATAATAGATACTCAGTAAATGTTTCAATGAAAATTACAATAAGGTCTAGGACACTCTATTGATTTCAGTCATGTGCTAGATGGTGCCAAAGACATTTCTGATGTTCAGATATTTGAGACACTTATGTTGGGTACCACACAAGAAACCAAAAGATAAAAGATATTACTAAGAAACTGGAACTGCCCCTTTGGAGTTAACATATTAAGACTTTGTGATATCCCGAGACAGGAGGTATGCTAGAAGTATTATCCAAGTATTTTGAAATTCAGATGAGTGAGGTTAAATAATTCTACCAGACAGAATTAAGTAACAGAATAATTGATAATCCAATTTAATTGATTGGTAATAAAATACAGGTTTTTTTTAAGGTATAATACTGGCTTTGAATCAATTTCTCAAATTGATATTGATGAAGTGATGGGACCAGATGCCATGATCTTCATTTTTTGAATGTTAAAATCCATTTAGACACACGGAGACTCAATTTCTTCATCTGTAGGGTAAATATTCTTTGCCATCAAGCTGGGATGGAGGCTTGGTATCCTCAAATAGTTTTCCTAGAACTATTTCCAAATGACTAAGTTGGCTCAGTTAAAACCAATTTGCAATCTCTGGACTAGGTGGTTTCTAATGTTCTTTTCGACTGTGCTCAATAATTCTACAGTTCTTATGTAATTAAAAGTTATTTTCGATTATCTGCATTAACATTGAATCCTTTATTGCTGTAGAGATTAACGTTCAAGTCTAAATCATATGTAGGCCTTATATTAAGGCCTAATAAGATAGCAATAATTAAATATGCTTTTATGAGACTTCCCTGGTGGTAGAGTGGACAAGAATTCACCTCCCGGTGCAGGAGACAGGAGTTCCATCCCTGGTCCCAGAAGATTCCACACGCTGTGGAGCAGCTAAGCCCCTGAGTCACAACTACTGAAGCCTGCGAGCCCCGGGCCCTGCAAGTCACAACTCCTGAGCCCACGGGCTGTAACTACCGAACTTCATGCACCAGAGCCTGTGCTCTGAGGCAGGAAAGGTCATCACAACTAGAGAGTCCACAGGCAGAAACGAAGACCAGTGCAACCAAAGAAATAATAAGCAGTACATAACTATGCATTTATCATAAAGTTAGCACAAATTCAGTCAGTGTTGTAAAGCTTTTTCATGCATGTTCCAAATTAGGCTGATCTGGTGCTTTCCTTAATTTCAGATCTGAAAATTCATCTCCAGACCACCGATTATGGCAACTTCTTGGCTAATCAAGCCGCTCCTCTTACTGTTTCCGTTATTGACACGGAGATGAGGAAGAAGCTATGCAGAGAGTTTGAGTATTTCCGGAATCACTCCTTGGAGCCGCTGAGCACCTTTTTCACATACATGACGTGAGTGACAGGAGGGGCCCCTGCTCCTCCCCGGGGCAACTGCAAACCACCCCTAAGAGCTCCAGGTGGGGGGCAGGCTGGCCTGAAGTTCAAGGCCACTTCTGTTGTTTGTGAGTTTGAATGCATTCAGATCTGAGAACCGACAAGCGCGTGTCTTGTCTTAGTGTGAGTCACTCCATCCCCAGACTCTGCGACCCCATCGACTGTGGCCCACCAGGCTCCTCCGCCCACGGGATTCTCCAAGCAGGAATATGGGAATGGGTGGCCACCGCCTTCTCCTGGGGGTTTTCCCGACCCAGGGATCAAACCCGGGTTTCCCATATTACTGGCAGATTCTTTATCACCTGAGCCACCAGGGAAGGGCATGGATCCACATTTTCACTGTTAGAAAATAGATTTCATTTATTTATTTCACTTACTTACAAACATGATTAGGTCACTCACTCTTCGCAGTGATAAGTGCTGCTGATGTTTGAAACATTCCAGCTCTTGGAACTGAAGGTAGGTATTACGCCACGTTTTCAGATCGCTTGTCAAGGTAGGGTTGGAATATCACAGATCTTTCTTAAAGTCACACCTACCCTTCAACAGAATAAGGTGCTCCCATCATAGTTAGATGTGTCTTATTTTTATCCCTCTCCATCACCAATGGTTCCAGTCTTTTGGTGGGAAGGCCCTTCTTTCTAAAATGTTTGAATTTCTATACAATAGTAAATTGTATTTCTTAACCTAGTTAATAAACTATATCCAGTGCTCAAAACTTTGGGCCCCTTTAGTCGTCTTAGCTGATAAGCTGAGAACGAATGCCCACAAAGGATGAGCTGTCTACCATGTACATATAATTTAGATTAATATACAGATATGATTACTACATCCAGGCCATAGACTGGTTGAGAAAGGCATATAATAAAAATATTCCTCTATTCCACCTATCCCTTTCCTCCCCATACAATTCCTCTTCCTAAAAGTAAGCACTTCTCAGTTTATTATTTTTCTAAAAAAAAAATTTGCATTGTATATGTATATTGATACATATTCAACCCACCCTGCTCCCACATTTCAAATTCATACAGATGATATCAGTTTTTTCCCACTTAATATTTGTTAGAAATATCCTCATCTGTGTCATGCATTTTTAATAACTGTGTAGAAGTCCATGTTTGGTATACATTATAACTCAATTTATCAGGCATCTATTAACAAATAACTTTTTTTTTTCCTATTACAAAAAGTTTTGTAACTGGCTCTAGCTTATTACAGTGTAGGTCTTGAATTTATTTCTAAGCTAAATTTCTAGCAGTGCAAGTAGTGAGTCAAAGGAACGTCCCTTTATTTATTTTTGAAAATTTGCTAACTTGAACACAACAGAAGTGGCACCAATTAGTACCCCCAAAACAGTGCATGAGGAGGCCTGTGCCGCTACACCATTACCAACATCAGATACTATATTTTTAATTTTTACCTTGACAGTAAGTTAAAAATTATCCCTTTGCTTTAATTTATATTTCTTCATGGGCTTTTCTGGCATCTGCCTGTTAATGTAGGAGACCCCGGTTCAATTCCTGGGTCCGGAAGATCCCCTGGAGAAGGGATAAGCTACCCACTCCCGTATTCTTGGAATTCCCTGGTGGCTCAGGCAGTAGAGACTCCACCTGCAACGCAGGAGATGTGGGTTCGATCCCTGGGTTGGGAAGACTCACTGGAGAAGGGAGTGAAGAGAACAGCTACCCTCTCTAGTATTCTTGCCTGGAGAATTCCTTGGACAGAGGGGCCTGGCAGGCTGCAGTCCATGGGGTCCCAAAGAGTCGGACATGACTGAGTGACTTTCACTTTGCATATTTCTTTATTAGCAAAATGGAACATCTTTTCACATTTACACATTTAGTCATGTGTATTTGCTACCTGACCAAATTCCTTGTCTATTTTTATTAGAATGTGCAGCATTTCTTGCTGATATATAAGGACTCTTTATAAGTTAAGAAAGTTAGCCCTTCATCAGTTTGATACAACTTAATTTTCATTTTGATTTTTTTGCTGTAGGAATATTGAAATTTTCAATTTAGTTATCACCAGTCTTTTTATTGTACAATCTTTTGATTATTGTGTCCTGCTTAGAAAAGCCTTCACTCCAAAGGATCAGTAAATTCACCTGTCCTTTCTTCCGTTCTTTTGTTGTTGTTGTTTCGCTTCTTAACATTTAAAATTTTGATTCATCTAAAATGTATTTTTGTGTAAAGAATGAGAGTAGGGATCCAGCTCAAATTGTTTTTCCCAAATAATGATCCGGTAAGCAGTTAGAAGGCACGGTCGCAGCTCAAGGCAGGAAGTAGTCACTGATGCACTTGAGACGTGTTGCTAGCACGTGTGTTCCTTGCTTGTGCAGTCTAGCGTCCTCACAGCACTGTAGTCTGGGAATTTGTTTATAGACAAGATATAGATGCTGACGTTGTAAAAGAATCCACCGGTAAACAACTAGTGAAAATGAAGAACGGATATGATCTGGGGTCTGACTCAGTCCAAAGCCCAAGCATTTTCTTTGAGGAAGATTCTGGAAAGGTTTCCCAGAAGGGCCGACATTGCTGCCAAGGCTGGAAATGGAGTAGAAATCGGAGATTCCGGAGAAGGCTGGGGTTGGAGCATGCCGATGGGAAGGACACTGCGTGAGTAATAACCGGTCAGTTTTGGCTGGAGCAGGCTGTGCAGAAAGAGGAGAGGAACGGGGAAGGGAGGCTAGGGGAGAAAATCCCAGTCAGATTATGGAGTCTTCATTGACAAGTCTTACTTAGTTCTGGTTGTCACCGTTTTAAGGATGAGGAAAGAGGGGGAACTTGCCCAAATCACTAAAAAGTGCTTCGAAATAAATGCTAGCAGTAGGCTTTGCAGAATTATTTTGCTCAGATTTTAGATGAGTGCAGAAAAACTGACCTGTGATGAAGACAGGGCAAGTCCAATTTTAACTCAATCTGAAAGCTGCCAAGTTTTGTACTTTTTAGGTTGAGAGACGATCTCACATGATGAAAATTTTCCCCCAAGTATGTTAAGAAGTGCTCTAAGAATGACTCTGAGTCATTTGGTCAGTGGTTCCTCTTATGTGATGATTCCATGATTTATTGTTTTCTAACTATAGAATCTTAAACCTGGAAGGAACCTTAGATTAATTCAGCAAGCCTTCTTATTTCACAACAAACTATCATATCGATCTAGTTAAAATATACTGTTTCTAAAAATAATTACTTAAAATTCCAAATATTTCTAGTCATTAGTGATATTTAAAAACTGTGTATAAGTGTGTATAGATAGTCACAGATACCTGGGTAAAATATTAATGCAGACATAGACACGGAAGCACAATTTTGGTAGTATTAGTATTGTTAGTGATGGACATGCTTTAATTCATTGTCTTCCTCTCTCCCTTTCTCTCTCTTGATGGTAAACTCTTTGAACTAGTTCTTTTAAGGATCTCTATCTGGACTCATTAGTAAATAATGAACACTGAATATTTGTTGAATCAGTATATAATCCTGTATCTAGCAGCATCCTACACATGCATATAGAAACATACTTTCAGACAATTCAGGATTTTATATCTTACACTTAATTAATATATGGTACTTGAGGATCGGTTATTTATTGAACGGTATGATAGGGCTAAAAGCCAGATGTCATTCCTATAGATGTGTTTTTTGTGACCAGGGTAGTCTTTACAGTAATATTAAAAAATATGTTTCATTAAGGCTTGCATTCCCCAATTAGCCATGGTCTCCAACACACCCTTCTGTCTTATGATCCGCAGGTATTTAAGTTACTTATCAGACCCCAGATGTTTAGGTTTGTTATCAGACATCAGACCTAGATGTTTTACCTACATCTTTGCACCAGAACCATGCAAAGAAGTGTTTATATCTCCAATTTTCAAATTAGAGAAATGGAGGCTCAATGAATCAATGTATATTTCAAAGTCAGAGCATTATTAAGAGATTTGGAAAGCATTTGGTGTGGGTCCATCATTCTAGAAAGCTGATGGTCTTGCACTCACTCCATAGTTTGTCAAAAGGCAAGTAAATCAGAAGTATCTGTGGGCCTTTAGAATAGAAGTATATTCCTGATCCCTATCCCAGGAGGTTCTGACCTAGTTGATCTGGGAGTGGGGCCCCTGTATTCTGGAAGGCACCCAGATGTGCCTTCCAGAATACAGGTTATTCAGATGTGCACCCCTAATTGAAAATGTCCCATTATGGCCCCCAACCTTATGACTTGGACGTCACTTTCACAATTATTCTCATGAGTTTTTTGCCACAGTTAATAACAATGAATGGCGTTCTCTCCTTGTCAGAGACCAAAAGAATCACACCGAAGCCCAGGTCTTCTGAATCTCAGTCCGTGGTTCGTCCCACCATTCATGTGACCTGCCAGCATCCAGCAGTGCCTGGATATGTGTTACCAAAACAAAAGGTGTCTGTGTGCGGGATGGGTGTCCAGTAGTTCTGAAACTGTTTTCCTTACTTCTCTTTTAGAACGTATTGCAAAGTCAAGTGTCTGTCTAGCACCTCTGAACTGCCCTGCTAGGGAACTCCCAGGGTATCATTATGAAAATGACTAAGCCAGCCCTAATAGAAATGCTCTATATTTAAAGTGGTATGATAAACACAGTATGAATGTACAAGAACTGTACATTTGTGTGATAGAATTACCCTACATGTGAAGCTTGTTTTGAAAATCTGGAGTGTATGTTTTTAAATGCCTAATCACAGGAAGATCTGGCAGTTTTGTGTACTATAATTATACACAGTGCTGTGAAACAAAGGAGTGAATCCTATAGCGTTTTAATGAAGAGGCTATGTAATAGAGGCTTGGATTGTTTCTTCTTCTCTCCTACTCAACACTTTCCAGCAGCATTTCAACTTCTATCTTTTGAGATTGGCTCTCTAAAATATTTTAATATTCAAAATACTGATTTAATTCTTTAAGCTTTAAATTTTATTAATCTTTCAAAATAAATTTTCTCAATGTAGGATAACCAAGGAAATAGAATCGTAAAAACCTCACAGTAACATCAACCAAGAATCATAGGTTAAGACCCACACAGTGAAGAAATCTTTAGAGATTCATTTTTAAAAGCTAATCAAAAGTTCTTGACTATCTCAGTGACACTTTATAACCCTCCACAGGTTTTGCATTGTGTTGTACTTTAGAGGGCTGTGCAATTTGTTTTGCCCTAAAAAGCTTCTCAGAATCAGGTGCTTTGGTGCTAACATGAGGGAGTGAAAGTTGCTCAGTCGTGTCTGACTCTTGGCGACTCCATGGACCATACAGTCCATGGCATAATCCAGGCCAGAATACTGGAGAGGGTAGCCTATCCCTTCTCCAGCAGATCTCCCCGACCTAGGAGTTGAACCGGGGTCTCCTGCATTGCAGGCAGATTTTTTACCAGAGTCCTCCACAAACTGGATCACAAACTTGCTCACCTCATCACGTGTTAATCAAAATGTAAATAGTATAATTCTGAGTCAATGGGAACTCACATTCTAATGGAGCAGGTAGATGCGTCCACAAAGGGTGAAACGGTGACAGAATTACGCAGCAGCTGTAATGGAGGCTTGAACATTGAATTGGAGGAACCCGGAGGGTGAAATGACTAATCCTGATTTTGAACGATTTTGCAGAGAAGGTAGCATTTGAACCAGTATTTCAAGTGGGCATCAGATTGAAAGAATACATTGCGTAAGTGAGACATGAGAAGACTGTGTACCTAGAGGTGAGAAGTCATCTCAGGCATGGCTGGAGCCCAGGCAGGAGCGGAGCGTGGCTGGGGAATGAAACGAGAGGCTGGCTGACGCAGGGCTTCACCTGTCTCCATCAGCAACAGCCAGTCGAGGGGAGATTTCAGGAAGGATGCTACCTCTTCCTGCTTCAAACACCCACGTCCTTCCTGCTAGTAAGTAGTAGAGACCCTAAGATGTGACATTGTGTGTGTGTTAGCTGCTTAGTCGTGTCCGACTCTTTGCAGCCCCACATGCTGCAGCCCACCGGGCCCCCCGTCCATGGGATTCTCCAGGCAAGCACACTGGAGTGGGTTGCCATTTCCTTCTCCAAAAGGAACGGTAGAAAGAAAGAAAGTGGAGTCGCTCAGTCGTGTCCGACCCTTTGCGACCCCATGAACCGTAGCCGACCGGGCTCCTCCGTCCGTGGAGTTTTCCAGGCAAGAGTTCTGGAGCGGGGTGCCAGTTCCTTTCCCAGTGTGACATTGGGTTTTCCAAACAGCATTTCAAAGATGCTACTCTTTCTTGTTTGTTTTTACTTTTCAGCTCTCATTGTCTTGAAAAGTTAGGGGGAATGATCTGCTATATATTTCAGGAAGATGATTCTGCTGGTATTGTGAAAGACATTTCATTGAAGACATGAGACCTGAAGCAGAGAAACTATAGAGGAAGCTATTTTAAATGTTTACATTGAAAATATCGATGGTAGAGACAGGAAGGAGGGAACAGTGATTAGATGATTTTGAGAGGTAAACCTGACAAAATTTAGCATCTTGATTTATGATGCAACGAGTGAGAGAAAGCAATCAATGATTCCTGGAATCCTAAGCTAAGGGAGAAAAGAATTTGCAAATGAGATAAAGGGTTTTGTTTTATTTCTAGTCAAAAAGAATAAGAAGCCTATTTAATTTAGATAAAATTAAATTAACATATTATCCTTAGTCTCACCATGATTTGACATATTTTTATACTCACACATTTTAAAGGAATTAAGATCACTCTGTAAAATAATTTAATCTTTAATCTTTAATATCTATTACCAGAATTTTTTCATGTCAGAAGTTTTTTTCTAGTATTTTTAAATGACTGCATAGGCTTCCATCTGATCATGAACATTGTAGGTATGTTTTGTTTCTTCTTGACTTCCAAGTCTGCAAAATATTTAATTTGTTAAATTCTGATTTCAAGAATCAAATTCCCAATAAAAATATCAGGTTGAATAATATCTGGTTGACAACACTGTGTATTTGTGATTCTGACTGGCCAGAAAAGGTCTTCTGAAATCTTACAGATTGCACCAACTTAAAGGTTTTATATCCAGAGATTCTATATGAATATTCAATGGGAGAAGCAAATATGTCTCTAATCCAGCTGCTGATGAGACCTTCTTTGTGTAAAATTCTCCAAGTGCTAGAATTGAAAACACTGGTGCTTTTCTACAAAAGCAATACTTGTCTTTCTGTAACTGAATGATACTTAATCAGCATGAGTGAGTGAGTAAAAGTCACTCAGTCATGTCCGACTCTTTGAGAATTTTCCAGGCCCGAATACTGGAGTTGGTAGCCTTTCCCTTCTCCAGGGGAATCTTCCAACCCAGGGACCGAACCCTCATTGCAGTCAGATTCTTTACCAGCTGAGCCACAAGGGAAGCCTAATTAATCAGCACAACCTTTATTAAGTGACTGCTATGAGTGAAGGCCTATGTAGGTTCTAAGACTAGAGATCAATTGAATGCGGACTTGCTTCTCTAAGCCAGTGGAAGAGTTACTTAAGGCGCAGATTCCAAGACCATGCCTCTAAAAATCAGGTTTTAGAAAGTCCTGGACTGCAGTTTAGGAATCCACACTTTCAGAAGGCCTTCCGGTGACCCTGATCTACATGAGAAATTCTCACAGCCAGTATGCAGGCTGGGAGTCTGCAATACACCAGCTGTGGGGCCCTGGAAAAGTGCCTTAGTCAGTCAAAGCCTTTTCCTCGTCTAGAATAATAATTATATGCAATAGAGTTGCAAGTTTAACTGAAAACACATATATAATATAGAGTCTAAGTGTTAATTGAAAGTTATGAGTTTCATGAGGCCTGGTGAAATGAAAATACATGGCCCTTGCTAAAAAACAGTAATTTCAAGAGACCAACAGCAGAGATTTAAACCGAGTATGGTGATGGTTTAGTACCCAAGTTGTGCCCAACTGTTTGCCACCCCATGGACCGTAGCCCGCCAGGCTCCTCTGTCCATGGGATTCTCCAGGCAAGAGAACTGGAGCGGGTTGTTGTGGCTTCCTCCAGGGGCTCTCCCCAACCCAAGGGTGGAACCCGTGTCTCTTGCTTCTCCTGCATTGACAGGTGGATTCTTTACCACTAGTGCCATAGGGGAAGCTCACTGAAAAATGTACACGTATATAATATATAAATAAATCCACACACACAGTATATCTACATGCATTTGCTCAATACAGCTAACTTTACTCATTAGGGTTTTATCACCCGTGAAAGTGGGAAAAGGTTGCATAATAAAGGCGGTAATACTGAGACTGAGGTTGGAAAGATGGGACCCTGTTTGTACCCAGCCAGGAGGGAAAAATCTAGCGGAGAGAGCAGAAACGTAGGCTTACCCAGTCCTGCTGCCGGGTTGCCCACTTAACTGATAACAGCAAAAGTGATGTCTGAGGATTAAGGATGCTAAGGTCATGGGTGTAAAAGACCTTAGGATGCTACAGCAGTTCTCCAGAGTGAGAAATACATCAGGGTCAAGGTAGATGGCTTGTTTCCTTTATCAACAGTCTGGCTAGGCGGCAGCCAACCACCAGGAGGCGCGATTGATCCCCGTAACCCTTTTTCCAAATCTCTCCTCCTTCCCCAGCAATTGTTTACTAAGACTTGAGACTGTCCCATAACCCTGGTACTAATTCAGATAACCACTGCCCTAGTTGTATTTTATCTTGTTTATTTTTTTTTAATTTAAAATGAAGCACCTGTATTTTAAAAAATAGCTTTATTAAAAAAATTATTTAGTGCTGTCTTCAGACCAACAATTTTATAGTCGCTTTGTTGTTGTCTGGTTGCTAAGCTGTGTCTGAATTTCGAGAGCCCATGGGATAGCCTGCCAGGCTCCTGTCCATGGGATTTCCCGGCAAGAATACTGGGATGTGTTGCCGTTTCCTTCTGCAGGGCATCTTCCCCACCCAGAAGTCGAACCCAAGTTTCCTGCATTGGCAGGCGGATTCTTTACCACTGAACCACCTGGGAAGCCCTACCGTCACTATTCATGCATTAAATTTAATTCTCACCACAATCCTATGAGGTGGCTTTTTAGATGTACAGAACAGAGGTTTTATAAGTTAAGACTGTAATTCAGTACCTATTTCCCAAAGCCCAGAAGTAAGCACTCATAAATTTTATGTATGCCTTTTCAAATTTCTTTCAACGTGAAAAAAGTTTGTATGTGTGCATATATTTATATCTAAACCAACATATAAAATATACATAACTGGTTTTAATTTTTTTAGAACAGTTAGGGTATATGATATATTGTTCACAATTTGTCTTTTTTTTAGTGTAATCTATTGATATTAAGAATTTTCTACAGATGTTGTTGTTTGGTGGCTAAGTCGTATCTGGCTCTTTTGTGACCCCACGGGCTGTAGCCCAACAGTCTCTCTGTCCATGGGACTTTCCAGTCAAGAATACTGTACTGGGTTGCCATTTCCTTCTCCAGGGGATCTTCTTGACCCAGAGATTGGACTCGTGGCTCCTGCCTTAGCAGGCAGATTCTTTACCACTGAGCTACCTGGAAAGCCCATAAGTGCACACGGTTCTATCTTATTTTAAAGCATGCATTGTATTCCGTTCCCTCTTTTGTCCATATACTTTATTTTATTTCTTTGTTATTTCAAGTAATATGACAGAAATCATTGTACCTATTATGTTTGCTTCCTTTTGCCAGCATTTCTTTACAAGGGATTTCCAGAAGTGAATTTGCTTTGTCCACAACTGTGCAGGTTCTAGATTTTGACAGTAATTAGCAGATTGCTCTCTCATACTCCAACAATTTGGAATGTTTTGTTCCTCTCCCTATCTTCTCAGCTGTTTCTTTTTTTCTTTCCTCATTGGAAGAAATAAGATTCTCCAAAACCTGTTGTGACTGGTGTTTTGAATATAATAAACAAGACTCACCAGTCACTGTTCTTGACCAGATAGAGAAAAGCCTATAATAGACACTCACAGCATGTGTAACTGTCTAGTGGACAAGAAGAATCATCACCCCATTGGTGTTTTCCTATCCATTTCTGTAATATTTACATACACTGCTACGGAAGAGGCAGCACTGAAGCCATCTCACTAATGTTGTTCTTCTCAATAGAAAAGTATAGGAAAAGCAAGGAATAAGCAGCCTTGATCCCTAGAAAAAGTACCAGGTATCTCCTTCATCCTTTTTACCCAGGGACTATCAGAGTTAACATACTTGTCTGAACGTAGGAAAAAACGTACTCATCCACTGAAAAAAAATCATCAAAGTTCTCCTGTTCTGGGCAAGTATGGTTAAGGCCTCATGGAGACCACCAAAAATGAACAGAGTCTCTAAGGATATTGTATGAATTATCTGTAAATAATTACATTTAAATGAACATGTGAAATCACTTACCCAAGATTACACAATTGAAGAGTGACAGAATTAATGCTGAATCCAGGTCTCAGCTCCTTAGATATATAATAAATATTTGTGAATGAACGAGCTAACTCCTCCCTGTGTTCTCCATGGCTACTGCCAATGTATACTAAAAATTAATTTCACACCAAGATAAATATAAATACAGAGCTTTAGAGACAGAAGAAAGATACCACTTCTAGCTACAGATATTTCAAAATCTTAAATATTTGAATATTGGCCTTAAAGGATGGGGAGGATTTCAGCATTTAGCAATTGGTGGAGAACGGATACTTTTTCCATCTAAAGAGGGGGTAGGAACAAAGACACTGATATAGAAAAGGACGAATGAGTTTGAAGAATTTTTAATCCAAACAAATGGGTTAGACCGAGGTTGTCGAGAATCTTAAGTACTAGGGAAGAATGCTAAAGATTCCAGAGCTACCAAGGGTTTGAGAAATGCAGAGTGACCAGCATTCTTGTTCGAAATGTGCTGTTCCAGCAATGCTGACTTCAGGATAATTTTTCAATATTTTATTTTCCTAGAAGGAAAAAAAAAAATGCACGTGACAGCAAAATGAACTGCTTTTAAAAATTGCTATAATTTTCACTTCCTCTATTTAAAAAGTGGGAAACTTCAGGGGAGTAAGAAATGTTACCCCAAATGTCCACTTTCAAGAAGGTACAGAATATTAATGGGGAGATTCTAAACCTCAACAGCCTCTTTAACAAATCAGACTAAATGCAAGGGCTGCCCCACCTGACTATCTGGGATTGGCAGTGGACTGAGTACATCTGGGGTAACAGAAATGTTTATCAATGCAGTCAAGAAAAGCTTGCATTTGAAAATTAACACATTGGAAAATGCTTCCCACATGGCCCTATCGTTTGCGGTCGTGCTAAGTCGCTTCAGCCGTGTCCGACTCTTTGTGACCTCATGGCCTGTAGCCCGCCAGGCCCCTCTGAGCACGATTCTCCAGGCAGGCATACTGGAGTGGGTCTCCACGCCCTCCTCCAGGGGACAGGTTCTTCGCCTGAGAAGCAGCCCCGTTGTCTGGGTCACAGTGAAGACTGGCGGGCCTGTTGAGGCGGATCGGCACCTCTCTCTGCGGGGCGCTGCTGAGGAATGAAATAAGTGCGCCTAATGCCTTGCACGCGCCCTCCGCCCACACTTCCCATGAACTGTGCATTTTATGTCCCTCTTCCTTGTTTTCCATACGTTACAAGCGTGACCCGGAAACACCGTCCTGTCACCCGGAACAGAACTGTTGGCGCTGAGAGCACCGTATTACTTGCTGCAGATGAAAGGATGCTGACGCGGCCGCTTAGGTGGAAGCAATCAGTCTTGATATCAGGGTGTGCCTCCCGTGATGAAGCCAAACCTTAGCCACAGTGCTTTGAGATGATGAATCTATTGTCCATCTCCAAGTTCACCAAGTCATTTCCTATCCGGCAGTGCCTGGAGGAGGGAGTTCAGTCTGAGTCATGAAGAGCTTCCATCTTCATTAAGGGGCGCAGGCTTTTTTATACATAAAAGCAGCTATCTTTTACGATGAGTTAACCAGCATGTTCTGAAATTAGTGATTACATTTCCAAAGAGAAAACATTAAACATTTTGAAGTTCAGATATCAGAGACATCATATGAAACAGTGACCACACAAAGATAATTCTAGAGTCAGAAGATGCAGAACAGGTTGGTAACAGATTTTATAAAAGGTATAAATCAGACCTGAGGGCCAGTAACCCAACAGGTATTGTGGTTTATGTCCTGGGGATGGTCTTTCTCCCAGATGACTGTAGCCCTCAGCCTCATATCTCCACGCCATCCCAGGGGTTAATCCCTTGTCTTCTAAGAGCAATAGGTAAATTTTAGAAGGGTTCTATTAACTAGAACTAAGTGTAAAAGTATAGAGATATAGAAATCTCAGGCTTGATGAAAGAGTATAAACATTGCAAAATTTTTACACTAAATATTATGTATACAGCTTCTAATTTTTATCTCCTCTTCCTCCAAGGTCCAGTTTACAGGGAATTAGCTTCGTCTAAGGGTATGTGACTCTCCTTCACTGGAGGCACTGTACTAGTGTTTTCAGATATATGACTAATCCTGGTGCCAGCAATTCAAGTTGAATAAATATTTCCATTTGAGACTGAGGAAATGGAGCTCTTTTTAAACTGGTTTTTAAGTGACAGAGCTGGGCTTAGAATTAGGCTTATCTATTTCAAAGCTTGGCCTCCTTTTACTGTTGTAATTGATGATTTACAAACTGTTTTCATATGTGTGATTTGATTTAGTTTGCACCACAGTTGTGTGAAGACAATGATATTCTGCCCTTTCCCACCCCTGATGCCAAGCTTCTTAAAAAAGGATGGTCTCTACTCCTATCTTCTCACTTGTTTTCTCAACCCACCTCAGTCTTATTTCTGACCCCACCATGCCCTCAAAACCACTCTAGTTGCTAAGTCTAATGGGTATAAAATTTTCAGCTCTTTTGTTAGATCTTGGTTTCTAAAACCATTCCCCCATAAAGGGAACTGACAGTCCTTGGATAAACAGCTATCTGAGGACTCGAGTGAGAGATATACAAGATGAACTTGAACTATCTTGTAATACCAGAATATAAGAATGTGAAAAATGAAACAAAGCAAAAAAAAACCCGCAATGGTTTGGGGTGTGTTAAAGGCGCTCACAGGAACCGACTGCAAGAGCTCCCAGGGGCCAAAGCTGGAGCAATTTGAGCAGCAAAATAAAGGAAGTTGTACTGAATTATTATCCGAAGTATAAAATAAATATTTTTAAAGCCATCCTGATCTAAATAAATGATCGACTAATTTAATAAATGAGTGAGAAGGGACACATCTCCCTTACAGAATGATTTGTGTAGATGCTCCATCCTCAAGAAGGGTACCATATTTCCCACTTCTCTTATGCTTGACTTCCAAAGAGGACAATATGGAAAGAGGAGGCAGGGCCTTTTCAGTGGAGGAGTCTGGCAAACACTGCCTCAGCCGGGTTCTCATGATGGCACAGTTGGTCATGACCCATGCTGCCAGGGGGCTCCTTTGATAGAATGTGATGGCAGTGGGTCCTCCGGCTTCTGCTTTGCAGGTGGAGGTGCATAACTCGTCTGCAGGGGTGACTGGGGGGCTGTGTGGGGCAGAGCCCTTCTCCAAGCTTCTGGATTTTAAGCTTCCAACTTTTCCCTCTGCACCCTTTAAGATTAAGACTCCCCCGGCTCCACCTTCCATCACACCCAGGACTCATGCAAAGCAGCAGTGAGTCCCCAAGGAGAGAAGAGAGGAAAGGGTGAAAAACTGTTCAAAGAAGCAACAACTGGAAACCCTTGGAATTTGGCAAAAGATACAAACCTACTGATTCAAGAACTAAAGGAACCCCAAATAAGAGGAACCCAGTGAAATCCAAGCCAAGGTACATCATAGTCAAACTTCTGAAAGACAAAGACAAAAATGCCTGAAAGCTGTGATACTCATGGGGGAAAAGCAATGTAAACAGGGGTGAATTTCTCCTTAGAAACCACGGTGTTCAGAAGGAAGGGTTATAGCATTGTTTAATGCTAAAGGGAAAGAAATGTTAACCCAGAATTCTGTATACAATGAAGGCATCTTTCAAGATTGAAGGGTGACTCAAAACAGCCTCAGAAGAATGAAAAGTAACAATTTGTGGCCCATAGACCTACCCTAAAAGAATGGCTGAACAAAATTATTGAAACAGAAAGGAAATGATAAAAGAAGGAATCTGGAAATAACAGGAAAAGAACAACAAAATAGGAGGAAAACATGGGTAAATGCAACAGACTTCCTCCTCTTGATTTTCTATTTTATAGTTGACAGTTGAAGCAAAAATTAATATTTTTCTGATGTGGTCTGTATATGGAGGAAATATTTAAGACAGTTCTCTTATAAGTAGGGAAGATAAGAGAAAATCTTAAGAGATAAGATTTATTGAGTTTCTTAAAAAACTAAACATAGTCTACCATACAACTCAAATTGCACTTCTAAACATTATTCCAGATAAATTGAAATTTATTTCTACATAAAAACTGACACACAAGTGTCCATATTTATATTATTTACAGGCAACAACTTGTATTACATGTATCTCAAGGGAATTAGTGAAAGTGAAAGTCACTCGGTCGTGTCCAACTCTTTGTGACCCCATGGTCTATACATTCCATGGAATTCCCCAGGCCAGAATACTGGAGTGGGGAGCCTTTCACTTCTCCAGGGGATCTTCCCAACCCAGGGATCAAATCCAGGTCTCCCGCATTGCAGGCGGATTCTTTATCAGCTGAGCCACAATAAGCTGAATTAAAATAGCCAGTCTCAAAATGTCACATAATAAACAATTCCTGTTAAATAGTGTGCACAAAAATGGCAACGTTATAGAAAAAACAAATTAGTATTTGCCAGAGGTTCGGAGATGGGCTTCCCAAGTGGTTCAGATGGTAAAGAATCCACCTGTGAGGCAGGAGACTTGAGTTTAAACCCTGGGTTGGGAAGATCCCCTGGAGGAGGGTATGGCAACCACTGCACTATTACTGACCTGGAGGATCCCCATAGACAGAGGAGCCTGGCGGGCTACAGTCCATGGGGTCACAAAGAGTCGTGGCTGAGTGACTGAACTCTACGGCATAGGAGATGGTTGGCGGGAAAAGGGTGTGACAATGAAGGGGTGGCACGCTGGAGGCCTTTCGATGACGTGGGAGTTCCGTACCTTGGCTATGGTGGTGCCTGCACCAATCTACGCATGGGATAAAGTAAGACAGAACTACACACATGCAGAGGATCGATGTCAATTGTCTAATTCTAACATGAGAGCTATGAAGATGTAACTCCTGGTGGAAACTGGGTGAAGAGGACGTAGGACCTCTCTGTATGATTTTTTTCAACTTCCTAGAGAATCTGTAATTATTTCAAGATAAAACCTTTAAAAATTTATTCCATATTTTTGTATCCACATAGTAGTAACGGTAATAATAACTCATAAAATCTAACATCTGAAGCCTATGATCATAGGAAATGACAAATTAGTATTTAATTACATGTATAGAGAGTTACAGAGAGACATAAAAGACTTTCAACATGAAGACATAAATGCTATATTAGTGTAAAATTTCATCAGAGAACTGGAGTAGAAATAACATTTCCAGAAAAAAAAAAACACATAATTTCTTTATGTATTTATAATTGAATAGTGGTGGTGTCTTAGTGAGCTTGAGTTTCTGTAACAAAATGGCACAGACTTGGTGGCTTGGATAATTGGACTTTATTTCTTACCGTTTTGGAGACACGGAAGTCCAGAATGAAGGTGCCATCCAATGTGGTCCCCTGGTGAAGGCTCTCTTCCTCTCTGTGTCCTCACACAGCAGGAGAGAGAGCAAGATGTCGGTGTCTGTCCTCAGAAGGACACTAATCCTGTCATGCAGGCTGCACCGTCAGGACCTCACTTGAACCTAATTAACAGCGCCAGTGGCCCCAGCTCCATATACCATCACACTGGGGCTAGGGCATCAACATGAATCTTTTGTCGTTTAGTCGCCCAGTCGTGTCTGACTCTTTGCAACCCCATGGACTGCAGCACACCCGGCCTCCCTGTCCCTCACCATCTCCCAGACTTTGCCCAAGCTCATGCTCATTGCATCAGTGATGCAGTCCAGCCATCTCATCCTCTAACGCCCTCTTCTCCTTCTGCCCTCAGTCTTTCCCAGCATCAGGGACTTTTCCACTGAGTCATCTGCTTGCATCAGATGACCAAAATACTGGAGCTTCAGCTTTAATTAACATCAGTCCTTCCAGAGAATATTGAGGGTTGATCTTCCTTGAGGTTGACTGGTTTGATCTCCTTGCTGTCCAAGGGACTTTCAGGAATCTTCTCCAGCACCACAGCTTGAAGACATCAATGCCTTGGTGTTCTACCTTTACAGTCCAGCTCTCACAACCTACATGGCCACTGGGAAGACCATAGCCTGGACGGTAGGGACCTTTGCTGGCAGAGGAATGTCTCTGCTTTTCAACACACTGTCTAGGTTTGTCATCGATTTTCTGCCAAGGAGCAATCATCTGATTTCATGGCTGCAGTCACCATCTGCAGTGATTTTGGAGCCCAAGAAGAGGAAATCTGTCACGACTTCCACCTTTTCCCCCTCTATTTGCCATGCAGCAATGGGGCCAGATGCCATGATCTTAGTAGTTTAATATTTAGTCTTAAGCTGGCTTTTTCATTCTCCTCCTCCACCCTCATCAAGAGGCTGTTTCGCTCCTCTTCACTTTCTGCCATTAGAGTGCTATCATCCTCACATCCGAGGTTGCTGATGCTTCTCCCGCCCATCCGATTCCAGCTTGTTAACTCATCCAGCCCGGCATCTCTCACGATGGGCTCCGTGTGTAGGCTGAACAAACAGGGTCACAGCAGGCGGCCCTGCGGTGCGCCTTTCTCAGCCTTGAACCGAAGGGCTTTTCCACACAGGGTCCTAACTGTTGCATCTTGACCCCCCCATACAGGTCTTCTCGTCTCGCTGAGAGCTTTCCAAGTTTGTCATGATCCACACAGTCAAAGGCTTTAGTGTCATCTATGATGCAGAGGTAGATGTTTTTCTGAAATTCCCTTGCTTTCTCTATGATCCAGCGAATGCTGGCAGTTCGATCTCTAGTTCCTCTTCCTTTTCTAAACCCAGCCTGGACATCTGGAAGTTCTTGGTTTGAATAACGCGTCCAGCTCCAGGCCTCCGCGGCCATCGCTGCCTGCGCGGTTCCTTACCTTCAGCCGCCCCCAGCCCTCCCGAGCTGAGTGGAGCCGGTGGGCGAAGGCAGCGTCGCCCGAGGGGCACCACGGCTTCAGGGGCTGGGCCTTCAGAGGCTGGGCCTCCGGGCAGCGCAATGACAGGCGGCGGGGAAGCCCCGTGAGTCCGAGGCTGCAGTGGCCCTGGGCGGCGGGTCTGGGCTGGGTCCGCCCAGGGTGCCGCCACGACACCATCCCCAGGCAGGAAGGCCAGGTGCGCTGAGTTCTTCACCTCCGTTTAGACTCAGATCTGCTGTTTTCAGGCATTGCTCTTCAAGATCTCAGAAAGGCCTTTACAATAAGACTGCAAATGGTGTGTGTGTTTATCATGAACCAAATGAATTCCCAGAACAGTGGTTTCACTCAGCGGAAGCGAATAGCTCTTAGGATTGTTATTCTCCCACTTGTTGATGTGATAGGGGTTGCATCCTCAGAACTTATTTCGGTATGCAAGCTTTATCTAGGAATGATGCTGTGTTATTGAAATATAATTATATTTCTAGCCATTACCATCTCTCATGCCCACTTAAGTGATATTTTGAATATTGTTAAATTTTCTCTTATAACGAACTAGCATGCATTGGAGAAGGAAATGGCAACCCAACCCAGTATTCTTGCCTGGAGAATCCCAGGGATGGAGGAGCCTGGTGGGCTGCCGTCTATGGGGTCACACAGAGTCGGACACGACTGAGGCGACTTAGCAGCAGCAGAAGCCTAGCATGCAAGATTTTAAGAATGACCTTCCTAGCCTAGGAGATGAGTGCAATTGTCCGATGGTTAGCACATTCGTTAGTACCATCCTTCTTGGGAATTGGGATGAGGATTGACCTTTTCCAGTCCGTGGCCACTGCCAGGTCTTCCAGATTTGCTGACATAATGAAAGCAAAACCTTGATGGCATCATCCTTTTAAGGATTTGAATAGTTTGCTGGAATTTCATTCAACGTGAATTTTAGGAGGACAGAAGTCAGCCTATAGCAGGTAAGTATCCAGACACTTCACTGAATAATTTAATTTGACTGATTTAATAGTTTCATTTTAAATACTGGCATCTATGATATACCAGAAATATCTTTGCAGTATTTAAGCTTACAATAAAAGTTTTTACGTATCAACTTAAAGTAAATGAGATGTGCATAGTTTTCAGCAATTGTTTCATGTGGTTCCACGACAATGCTCTTAAGACTTGCTGCCTTACCCCACCTGGGAGCTCACGTCCCTGGAAAATTATTGTAGTTAATTGCTCTGACCCTTGCCTTACAGCCTTGAACCAATTGTCACTGTTCCTGAACCAGTCCAAGCTTGACACCTTTCATGGCAATTTCCCAACTCTGCAATTGCTCTATCACATGTACCTTCTGATCAGGGACTTCTTTTGCTCTAAAGCCATCAATAAAATTCTATTTGTTTGAGATCTTATAGAAATTTATTGAAATCTCTTTTCCCCTAATTTCACTCTATTGATTAATGTTTTCCTTTTCATATATCTTGAATATTAATTTGGTTGGGGGGGGGGTGTCAAATGGTGCATGATATAGTTAGACCAAAATCTGACCAGAGAAGCCTAAAAGGATTTGTAAAATCCTCTAGCTTTTCCCTCTGCCTATCATCTTAGTATGTGTGTCTTCAGAAAGGACATGACCACTTTCTTCTGAACCTCTCCTAACTATATTCTTAAAAGAAGAATATAGTTCTTTGCCCATAGAGGTATAGTTCTTATACCCCTCTTTGCCTAACTATCTCACGCCAGAGTGCTTCGGGAATGATGGTCATTTCTCAGCCACTGCTAATGACACTTAAGTACTTAAAACTTTTATTCATAGAACAGTTCCACTAACACCAAATTATGGCTCGCTCTAGTGTCTGACCATATAGCAACTGTTATATTAGCCCAGAATTTGATAGTTATATCACAGGAAAGTTAATTTAGTTAGCTTCGAGATCCTTAAATAAGTTTGGGAGCAGAAGGAAAAAGAACATTAAGTCCAAAAGGAAATATTAAAATATCTTCTGGGTGAAGCTGCTTTGTCTAAATCCAGCATGGAGCTGGGCTGTGGCGGTGGGGTCCCAACGCTGCCCCTCTGCAGCAGGGTGACCTTGGACAAGGTATGAAACCCGCACAGCCTGATTCCTCTGTGTGAAGTGGTCCTTAAGCACTGGCTGGTGGGGAGTCTAGAGTAGAACCATTTGTGTATTGCATGTAATGCCTGACACATATTAAGAACCTCAAGCAAGGTTGGCATTTTAAAAAATTCATCTTTTTAAAACCTAAACTTTTTGAAATTGTGTCATTTACTCTCACAGTTTTAGGTTCATTCATGCACTTCCCTGGGGGCTCAGCTGGTAAAGAATCTGCCTGCAATATGGGAGACCTGGGTTCGACCCCTGGGTTGGGAAGATCCCCTGGAGAAGGGAAAGTATTCTGGCCTGAAAAATTCCACAGACTGTATAGTCCATGGGGTCACAAAGAGTCAGACGCGACTGAGCAACTTTCACTTCACTTCACTTCATGATTTTCAGAGGTGCCGATGTCAGCATTATAGAGAAAATATTTAGAAGGGGCTCAGTGAGAATGTTTGTCTAGACCATGAGTGGGAAAAACATTGACCCAACTGAGTGGACACAAGTCTTGGCTCTATTACTGCTTATAAACACAAGTATTTAAAACATGAGGAGTTTGAACTAGGTGAGCAGCCAGGTGACTTTAAACTTAAACATGACTCAAGTGACCCATTAGAGATTTCATTGCTAACCATTGGAGGCATGGCCCTGAAGGTTATCAGGATTATTTTCTGGAGAGAACAAGCTATCTTCTAGGCATATCATCCCCTTCCACCCCAAACCACCACTCATTATGCACCCGGGGCCTGTGTGATGAAGGTGAGGAAAGAGACGCCTCTCCCCTGCAATCTTGAGTTCTCACTTCATTTTCTGGACACAGCTGAGAACTGCTATTATTATCCCATCTTGGAAACAAGGCCACATAAATGAGTTGAAATAATTCAATCTCCATACACCTTTCTCTTTGCAATGTAGGACTAGCCTCTCCATTAACTTAAAAAAAAAACAAACCCAATACACACATGTGCACATGCACACACGTGCACAAGCCCACAGGCATGGGCTTGAGTCTTGTGACCTGTGTGCTGAAGGCTCACTGACTTTGCTCGCCCCCGTCAGCGTCGGTCTAACAGTCCTCCGCAAACCGGGAATGTTGGCGGCTCACCTGCTTTTACATTACAGGGGTGCTGTGGGGAACAGTTAAATATCTCGAGTCTGCTAAGATTATTAAGTGCTGGCAGTTCCCCTCTCAGGTAATAGCTTCTGAGCCATAAAGGGACAGTTAAATAAGCACTTCCATTTTAATATCCTTTTCAGGAGATAAAAAGGATTCTCCAATTCCATAATGTCTAAATGTGGCACTGCTGTTTGGAGGGGTGAAGAAACTTGATAGTTACACAATTTCATGAAGGGATACGTGCCTTCTTGTAAACTCCTTTGGGTAAAATTTTTGTTGGGATAACTTTGAGGAGCTCAGGGGCCATGCAGGAGACTGTTTCCTGCTGGAAATGCATTCTTGCCCAGGAAGTCCGTAACCCAGGCAGCCAGACTCCAGTGACTGCTTCCGAGTGGACAGGCTTATTTTCATCCAGTGAAAGGTGGGTTTGGGTTTTCTTTCGTATCTATTTACTCAGCTTTGGCAGTGTCTGGTCTTAGCTGTGGCTGCAGGGTCTCCCATCGCCGTGCCTGGGCCTCTGTGGTCGTGGGGGGCTCCGGAGTGCGTGGACCCTGGTTTCTAGCACACGAATCTAGTGAGGCGCGTGAGCTTAGTCGCGTGTGGGGTCTTGGCTCTCTGGCCAGGGATGAAGCCCGCGTCCTGTGCATTGCAAGGCAGGGTCTTAACCACTGGACCACCAGGGGAAGTCCTGAAAGGCGTTTGTTTTTCAAGCTTCAATTGTGCAGTGGGAGAGTCCCCTTGCTGTCAGACCTGAGGACTGTGTCTCACTGCTTAGCTGCCCTTTCTGGCTGTTCCACCTCAGCCTCTCGCTGCCTCTTTCCCCTCAGCTCTTAATCACATTCTCTTCGCTCCCATCTTTAGGGGAAAAATGCCAAAACCGGAAGTCCAGAGTTCCTTCAGCCCCAGGTCTCCATGTTAGTTACCTTCCACTGCCCTGTAGTGTGAACTCTTAAAAAACAAAGCGAACAAAACCTCTTTACTTCCCTCTTGTTCTAAACACACAGTGGCCAGCTTTCTGCCTTCTTCCCTTCCCCTTCCACAAGCAGCCCCCCTGAACGGTGTTCGCTCTGGCGTTAGAGGACCTCTTAGTGGCTGCGTCCTGAGGACACTTGCTTTAGTGTCCACCTTGATTTTCCTGTGGCCTTTGACGTCTTCTTTCTGAAACGTCCTAGAACTCCCTCCTGTGGCTTTCTTCCTGCCGTCTGCTCATTCCTGCCGAGTTCTGTCCAGGGCCTTGAATGTTGGGGCTCCCCAGAGTTCTCAGGACTGCACTCTTGAGGTACCCGCCAAGGTGTGACCTCAAGCACTTCCAAACATCTGCTTCTACCTTTAAACAGCCCGGTTCCCTGACCGTCTCTGCCCCACCGCTGTTTTCAGGACTGAGATGGCTGAAGCCTGCCTGGTATCTCCTCCTGGGCATCTGAGCTCACTCTGCCCCAAACCTGCTCCTATTATAACCTGTTCTTCCTCCAATGCTCACATCTCAATAAATGGCTCCAGCTTCTAGCTGTTAAAACCAGAAACCGATGCGTCATCCTTGACAACTAAACACAACATAACCTGAGCGTTCAGAGAAAGCTTCCAAAAGCAGACCGAGTTTGACACACAGCTCTCATTTGTTAGCTGTGTCATCGTGGCTGAGATTTTTACCTGTCTGGGCCTCTAGTTGCTCGTCTGTAAAATTTCATTAATAATAGTACCTATTATCATTACAGTGTGATTATCATAATTAAATAAAAATGCAGTATGACTTTTGTAAAGCACTTTGCTATATAAGTGTATTTCCCTCTTCTGTTTTAATGCCTATTCTGTCTACATAGATCATAATTCTCCCCTGTCCTTAAAGGCACTCAGCATCTCCCCTGGCCCTCAATCTACATTCCTCATCTTGTCCTTCAGGACCCCGCCTGTTCAGTCTGGGCCCCACCTTCAGCACTCAGCCTCAGGCAGAAGGATGTCCTTGTTCCTGGCTCTCTGCCTCTGGGGCTTTCCACGTGTTCTCCCTTCTGCCTGGAAGCGCTCTTTCGCCCCATTCCCAGCCGCTTTTGCTTAGACAGCCCTTACTCATTCTGCAAGTTGCAGCCTGAAGTCACTCCCTAGGAAGTCTGATCCCAATTCAGTTCAGTCGCTCAGTCGTGTCCGACTCTCTGCGACCCCATGGACTGCAGCACCCCAGGCCTCCCTGTCCCGGAGTTTACTCAAACTCGTGTCCATCGAGTCGGTGATGCCCTCCAACCATCTCATCAGTCTGATCCCAGACAGGTTTAAACGCCCAGCCCTGAAGCCACACGCCACCCTGCAATCTTTGCACAGCCTGTGTGCTGCGCTGCAGGGCATCCCAGTGGATCCTTCTCCAGGACCTCCCTTAAGCTGTGTTCTCTACACAGGAGGCTACTATAGGGCTTTGCATTGAAGAAAGAAATCACATAAAGTGTGAATCTATGGACTCTTGGGGTTCTGGGAGGGGGAAGAGGTTAGAAAGCTCACTCTCTCATAAGAGAAAAAGACCGGAACAGTCTAATTTTAAATAAATAAAACATTTTAATTTTAAAATGAATATGTTAATTTTATCCCCTTTTATTTTAAATACTTAAAACTTTGAATCCTCAGTGATGGGGCTTCATCACAGATTTCAACAGTCAGCTTTTAAAGTAGAAAGAAATCCTTCAGTTCTGTGTTTCTCAACTTGGTCAGTCCATAGTCCATTACGAGGAAATCGAAGAGTCTTACACCCTCAAGGCTCTCTGCCTGCAGCCCCACCCCCCACATACGATAATTAGTGTAGGATCATCTCCTACGTGGTTCTACCGGTCAGTTATTATAGCTATGAATATGGGTTTTCAAACTACAGTTGCCTCTGAGAGTCATGTATCTTGCCCCACCCACATCTCTCATAGGCCAGAGCTTAAAATGAAAGGAGATGTGATTTCCTTCGTGAGTGAGGACGTGCCTGAACGGTGTGTGTTGCTTTAGCCTGTGAGGTGCTCCTTATCCTCATGCAGTCGTGTTCCTAACGACCTAGTGCTCCTTCCACCCCAGGTGCAGTTACATGATAGACAACGTGATTCTCCTCATGAACGGCGCTCTGCAGAGCAAACCCGTGAAGGACATTCTGGGGAAGTGCCACCCTCTCGGCCACTTCACGGAAATGGAAGCAGTCAACATTGCAGAGACGCCTTCTGACCTCTTCAACGCCATTCTGGTCGAGACACCCTTAGGTACGAGCGCCTAAGTCACCGTGCGGCTGTTTGTACGTGTTATCACACCATTAGAAAACGCACTTGCAACTCGGAGTTGTCTCCATGAACACAGCGTCATACTATACATTCTCCTAGAAGGGGAAGGGGACATTGAAGAATCATCTGGTCCAGCTCCCTCCTTTTTCAGGTCAAGACGAGTGATGCAATACCGCCCCAGACCCCACGCAGACCATTGGTAGCCAAGCAGGGCCAGGCCTCACCTTCCAACATCCAAACCCATGGGCTTCACTCCTGATCACAGCAAATAAATGATAACGCTTGTAATTTTTCAAAAAATTTTCTAGCTGTGTTTTAGGTGATTAAGTTCCTTACCTTTTCATTTCAAATTTCTGTATAGGGCTGTGTCTGGGAAACACTTTGTTTTGGGAAGTTTGGGAATGCCATTTTTTCTCTGATGCTCAGGAGTGTCTGTCAAACGACCTGAAGCAGTGAGAAAATAAATGTTAATGTCATCACGCTTTAGCATGAACAATAGTCGCAGCATTTAAAATGCTGCAGGAATCATTTTCTACCTCCATTGTCAGGAAATCCTGATGATAGCGGTTCACTGCTGATCCTTCGTCATAATAGCTGCCGTTTAAAACAAACTTTAATAAGTAATTGCATCAATATTAAGGGTCGGTTGCTCCAGGAGCGTGGCGTGACCGAAAGATGGTGAGTCTGAAAACCCATGTTCACAGGCATGAAGCCGGGCCCTGTCGCCCCCAACCAAGGGACATGGGACAATTCATTTCACTCAAGTTTCCTCATTCTGAAAGCAATACTCTCTTCCTATCAAAGAGTTTTGAAAACTAGGACAGTGTTTAATGCAGCTCCATACTTGTCACATCGTAAGGTTGCAAATGGTAACTATGGCTGGCTGATGTGGGGAGGGACTTCAAAAGCGGAAACCATAAAGTGAGGGGTACAAGGTTGGGAGGATTGAAAATGTTCGAGTGTATCCAGTGATTACTGAGGGCTTGCACAGAGCAAATGCTTCCTGAGTAGTCACTCCCCATCACCATCACCGCCACTGTTAGCTTCATGGAGGCTGTCAGTTGTCCTGGTTAGCAGTGAGGAGGGGTGGTACATTCAGGAGACATTTCCTACAATTTAAAATCCTCTTTTGATTTATTTTGGATGATAATTTCTGCTTTCAGCTCCCTTCTTTCAAGACTGTGCATCTGAAAATGCTCTAGATGAACTGAATATTGAAATCCTGCGTAATAAACTGTACAAGGTAACTGTTTCCCCAGATATGATGTTCTCCATTATTATGTAATACATTGTAACCAGAGGTCTTCATCAGATGTTACTTACTTGCTAGCAGCTCAGCTGGTAGAGAATTCTCCTGCAAAGCATGAGACCCAGGTTCCATTCCTGGGTCAGGAAGATCCCGTGGAGAAGTAAATGGCAACCCACCCCATTATTCTTGCCTGGGTTGCAAAGAGTAGGACACGACTGGGCAACTAACACTTTCTCTATATTGACTGACGATCGGCTCAGCTGTTTGGTTTTGGGCTTCCCAGGTGGTGCTAGCGGTAAAGAACCCGCCTGCCAATGCAGGAGACATAAGAGATGTGGGTTCAATCCCTGTGTCGGGAAGATCCCCTGGAGAAGGAAATGGAAACCCACTCCGGTATTCTTGCCTGGAGAATCCCATGGACACAGGAGCCTGGGAGGCTACAGTCCATGGGGGCGCACAGAGTCGGACAAGACTGAAAGTGACTTAGCGCTAGCACTTGCTAGCCAGCTTCTGAACTGTGAAGTCAGGCATCATGGGAACAAAGCTCTTTTTAGTCCTGACCTGTTTTCTAGTTAAATACTCGTATGTCAGCTTCTGCCATCCAGCAAGATTCCTGAGATGATCCCATTCTTCTCTGTATCCTTAGCTTTTATGTGGTGCCTGGCACATAAAAGGTGTCAACTGGATGGATGGAAGGATGGATAGGTAGATAGATGAGTGGGGTGAACAACGTCAGTCCATTTCAAAAGCAGCAGCTTACACTGTGAACCCTGTTATGTAGTTTTCGTCTCTGACCTCAGCCCTGTTACAGAGTCCGTGAGTCTCACAGTGAACCTGCCCACGGAATTTTAATTTACTGACGGTGCCCACCAGGATGACCCACCCGTGGACACCACACCACCTTGTGCAGCGTGACCGTCTCTGGACCGTGCCGCCGCCCTCTGAGATGCTCTGTGTGATGGGCTGAGTCTCAGGGGCTGTCCGTGTCCCCCATGCAACCGTAGCATCTTTACACTCTCACAGAGCAACTGGACGGATGTGGCGTCTATCTAGCTTCTCATGCTGCGACATATGAACCCTCCTCTCCAAGGCACTGCATTGCAGCTGCTTCCTTTTTATAAAGAGACCATGGGCTCAGAGGAGGCATCCCTGAGATACAGCTAGCAGAAGCCACTGTTTTAAGCATTTCTAGGCATGAGTTCATTTACTCTACTCAGCAAATCTACGTGCCATCCCCACTCCCCAGATGAGAAAACTGAAACGTGGAGAGGTAAATTTAGTTGGCAGAAGTCAGCGAGCTAGTAATAGAGCTAGTAATAGGTAATAGAGTTGAGACTCAAACACAGACCGCCTGACTCTACGCCTAGACTCTGTCTTCCCCGTGTATGGTCCACACTCAGCACCATCCCAAATGTGTCTCCTGAGCTCTTGGACTTTCACTTTTTCATACGCCCAATTCTGGATTTATTTGCTGAGCTCATAAGAGAGTTTCATACTATTGTTAGAATAGCGAGCATTAACTATGAAATAATCCAAGAGCCATGCAAAAAAGTGCTTGGTAAGTTGTTTCAGGCTATGACAAGTTTGATTTTGTTCTTTTACAGAGTTTTGCTTTTTAGGCTCCGCAGTGCACTGCAAGGTGAGAGTTGTACCAAGTGTATTATAAGATACCCCCTATGGGAGAAGTAATTCAATTTTCATTAAACAGTTTAACAAGTCATGAAAAACTGATCTAGAAATTTCCAAAAGGAAAATATGTTCATTTTCTTGTTTTGTGGTCTTTTTAAGTCCTACATCGAGGCATTCTACAAATTCTGTAAGAATCACGGTGATATCACAGCGGAAGTCATGTGTCCCATTCTGGAGGTAAGAAAGAGGCCTCAACTTTTTTATGCCAAATAACAGGCTTACACACTTTTTACTTATATAATCCTACCATTTTTTTAGTCTTAGAAGTTATTTTATCTAGAAATAAAATAGCAATATATTTTATTATGTGTATCATTTGATGTCTTCAAATAAGAGTGGTGTTTTCCTAGTTTTCTACAGAGAAGAGCTTATTTGGAAATTAAAAAAAGAATAATGCTTATAGAAGTTTGATCATGATTTATTTGGATGTAGTAGGAAGAAAGCAGATTATAATTTGTTAAAAATTTAGTATGCTTTGGACAACTGGTACCTGAAACAATCACCAAGTTCCCTCCAGACTTTGGGCCTGTTGGGAACCCCCACAACTTGTCAACAAAACCCACTGTGGGTGGCGCTCCTCATGTAAGTCCTAAAGGACAGGCCTCCATGAGCAACCCTTGGGCATCACCATTCCCAGCAGAAAGACCAGGGGTGGTGATTCACAGTTGGCATGCCCAGTTACTCCTCACAGAGTGGCAGATGCCACCATCGGTGCCCACCTCTCTAGCTGATGTTATACTCCCTTTAATTCCTCTTCATCATCACAACTTTCACCTGTGCCCGGAGGCCCTCTTGCTTGCAAATGGCAGTCTGCACACACATGGGAGACTCAGGCTAGGGATCAAGGGATCAGAGGAGAATTCTGGGTGTATTTTGTGCTGAGTGTTTTACCTGGATCTCTCTTGCTGACTTACTATTTCACTTGGATCTTAAAAAAAAAAAAGTATTCCCCGGTGGTCCAGTGCTAGGATTCTTCACTTTCACTGCCAAGAGCACAGGTTCAATCCCTGGTTGGGGAACTAAGAATCCTTGAAGCCATGTGGCACAGCCAAAAAACAAAACAAAAAAACTTACTGGGCTTAGAAAGCTCTTGCTTTGCCCTGTGGAAAGAAGTTTTGTCTAAAGAATATCCTTAATCATTAGATTATCAGTTATACTGGCTTCATTGGTGGGTTCAGTTCAGTCTCTCAGTCGTGTCCGACTCTGCAACCAGCACATCAGGCCTCCCTGTCCATCACCAACTCCCAGAGTTTACTCAAATTCATGTCCATTGAGTCGGTGATGCCATCCAACCTTCTCATCCTCTGTCGTCCCCTTGTCCTGCCGCCTTCAATCTTTCCCAGCATCAGGGTCTTTTCAAATGAGTCAGCTCTTTGCATCAGGTGGCCAACATATTGGAGTTTCAGCTTCAGCATCAGTCCTTCCAGTGAATACTCAGGACTGGGTAGATATTAATATTTACAAATTTGAATGACTTCTGATTTCAAGAAAAGCCTGATAAGAACTGTTCATTGAAGAAGAAGAAAAAAAGCTGAAATAACGTCATCTGCACGTATTTTAACCTAACGTTCT
Organism: Hydropotes inermis; assembly: GCA_020226075.1. Taxonomy (NCBI): domain Eukaryota; kingdom Metazoa; phylum Chordata; class Mammalia; order Artiodactyla; family Cervidae; genus Hydropotes; species Hydropotes inermis. The sequence goes on along the minus strand of CM035278.1, from coordinate 72,148,514 downwards.
GATACTGCGTTTGATAAAAGTGCGTGTGTGTCTAGTTGCTTCAGTCGTGTCCAACTCTGCAACCCCATGGACTATAGCCTACCAGGCTCCTCTGTCCTTGGGATTCTCCAGGCAGGAATACTGGAGTGGGTTATCATGCCCTCCTCCAGGGGGTCTTCCCGACCCAGGGATCAAACCACATCTCTTACATCTCTTGCATTAGCAGTTTAAGTTTTTTACCACTAGTACCACCTGGGAAGCCCCTTGATAAAAGTAATTCCCTTCAAATATCTAATTATTAAACTTTTATAGTTAAAGATACTGTTGAAAATTTAAAGTCAAAGCAGTCCTTGAAGTAAGAACTCTTTGGAGGACTCCAAAAATATTTTCTATCTCTATCTGTATTACACAGGCAGTGGGCATCAAAAAAGATTTTTTCAAGGCATGCCAGTTGTCAAAAAGTGAGTTCCAGACATGCTGAGCACATAACACAAGCAGCCTAGTGACCCTCTGAAGCACCTCACTTTCTTTTCATAAATTTAAGTACTAGCCACTTTATAAAAAGCCACATTATCTATGACTCAAAGTATAGATTCTACATGGCATAATTCCTGTGACTTAGCAATGATTCACATACTTTGTACCTAACAAATATGTGGGAAAGAGTTATGTTAAGATTAATAACTTTCACATCTGTCAAAATGACTATCACCAAAAAGAATATAAACAACAAATGTTGGCAGGGATGTGGAGAAAAGGAAACCATCATCACTGTTGCTAGGAATATAAACTGGTGCAGCCACTGTGGAAAATGGTATGGGATTTTCTAAAAAAAAAAAAAAAAAATGAAACTAGAACTACCACATGACCCAGCAGTTCCGCTCCTGATACATATCTGAAAAAATCAAAGATACTAATTTGAAAAGATACATCTACTCCAATGTGCATAGTAGCATTATTTACAATTTCCAAAGTATGGAAGCAACCTAAATGTCTATCAACAGATGAAAAAGTAAAGATGTAGTACATATATGCAAAGGAATACTATTCAGCCATGAAAAAAGAAGAAATCTTGCCATTTGCAGCAATTTTGATGGATTTGGAGGGCATTGTACTAAGTGAAATAAGACAGAGAGACACAAGTACTGTATGTTATCTTATATGTGGGATCTAAAAACTAAACCAGTGAATAAACCAAGAAGAAGCAGACTCGGGGATAAAGAGAACAAACTAGTGGTTACCAGTGAAGGGAGTGAAGGGGGAAGGACAGAATAGGGGGAAGGGTTATTATGGGATTATATGAAACGTGAAGCTTGAAAATCATAAAGCACTACAGAATACTCTTTCATTTAATAAAAATGAAAAAAGGATAATAACCTCACAGAGGTTTACAGTAGCACTGTTAATAGCTAACATTTATTATATACCAGATGCTGGGCTTCTTACTGCCATGAAATCTCCCTCTTGCATTTCTTTTCTTGTCCCCGGAAGGTCTAAGATTACTGACAGGATTGGTTATCTTCAGTAGCCAGAGGCAGCTGCCTTTGCTGCCATATAAGGCCTCCCCTTGCTTCTGACGTGCCCACAATTTCCATGAGAGCGATCAAAAGAATCAGAAGAAACCAACCCTCGCTCTGATAGGAAACACCTGTTCTAACAAAACAGTTCCAGTAAAATCTGTTGTAAGTCTGGATTTGCTATTGGTTAATTAGTAAAAAAACAAAAAATAATGCTGTAGAGCAATTCATTTCAGCTTTGAAGTGCATATGAGTAAGCTTGGGATCTCATTTCAAATGCAGATTCTAGTTCACTAGGTCTGGACTACAGTCTAAGATTCTGAACTTCTAATAAGCTTCCCATTGATGTCAAAGCTACGAACCCTTGAAACACACCTTGGGTAGCAACATGGTAGAGAATTTCAGAGTGGTAGGATGGTGGACCATTCTGTTGGAGTTTGTAAACATTTAAGATCTTCCTGTATCAGGCACTAGATGTCCAAAAATAAGGAACAAGACAAATATGACCCCTCAAAGATTTTAGAGTGCAGTGGGATGAAAGACACATGTGGAGATTTTAAAATAATGTGGTAAGTGCAGGTTGCTTTGGGTAGGTGGAGGAGGCCTTCTTTACCCAAGGTCATCGTGGCAGATTCCCCTGGCGGGCAGAGGAGGTGAAATGGGGGACAGACTGAGATGGAATGCTCAGAGTGAGGAGAAGCAGAACCAATAGGAGTGTGAAGAAACAGGAGGCGACTTCAAGAAGGACCTGGCGGTTAGATGAGGCAGAGAGTGGGCACGTGGGGCTGGGAGCTCAGTGTCTAGGAGGGCTCAGCACAGAGGAGACAGGTGGGGAGCAGACTGGCCCCTCCTCAGAGAGCGTGTGGTCAGACCTCACCACTGACAAATAAGGAAACAGGTCCGGAGAGCAAAGTCACTTGTCCCAAGTCCCATGATCCTTAGCAACAGGCTTAGATTTATTGATTTGCGTGAACTCCGGGAGTTGGTGATGGACAGGGAGGCCTGGTGTGCTGCGATTCATGGGGTCACAAAGAGTCGGACACGACTGAGTGACTGAACTGAACTGAACTGATCCTAGGACTTGAAAGAAGAAAAGCAATACCAGGAAAGTACAAACAAATGGTAAGTAGCCCGGTTTGTTTTAAAGATCCTGCTGATGTCAGCATTCAGAAAGCGATGTTAACTGGTAGCACATGCACTTTTTGGTTCTATACATTTTGCCAGGGCCTTCTATCTGCATTATCTTGTCCTGTCTCTGAATCGATCCCAGCAAGTAGGTCTTACTCTGATCTTTGTGGAAGAGCCGTTTGAGACTCTAGGCACCCATGCGAGAGAAACGCTTGAGTAACTGATAACAGCCTGCGAACTGAGGTTTAGTGGAATGCCCTGGCCTCCTGGGCTGTCGTCACTGCTCTGAGCTCCTTCTCTGGCCAGCCGAGTTGCTCCGTGACAGGAAGAGACTCTGGGAACATGAGTAACACATGTCCACATTATAGCTAGCCATTGATTGGAAAGAAGGCAGATGGTTCTGAAAATGAATTTGTCTAGAGCATTTAGTAGCTGGTTCAATTTCACTGACTCTGATGTCTTGCAATTTAAGTTTGAGGCTGACCGGCGCGCTTTTATCATCACTCTGAACTCCTTTGGCACCGAGTTGAGCAAAGCGGACCGGGAGACCCTCTACCCGACCTGCGGCAAGCTCTTCCCCGAGGGGCTGCGCCTGCTGGCCCAAGCCGAGGACTTCGAGCAGATGAAGAGGGTAGCGGACAGTTACGGAGTGCGTGCTTGTCCCGCAATGTCTCGCGTGATTTCGTCTCGGGTGATTTCGTCTCGCGTGATTTCGTCTCACGTGATTTCGTCTCGCGTGATTTCGAAAGTCCACACATCGCATTGACACTTTATCTAACGCGGTTATAATGTTTATAGGCTAGAAGACAGCCTCTCTTGCTAGATGTCTCTCCCAAAGAAATATACCGAGTTTCTAGCCCAAGCTAGTGTGTTTTCTAAGATTCCTGCCAAGCAAGTACTTGTTTAAATCTCCAGGGGATGGTCATTTGAGCCTTTTTTTTTTTTTCATAAAGTGCTTGATAGAGCAAATTCCCCAAGGGACTGGTGCGGTGGAAATGTGAGCTCATGTCAGAGTTATGTGGAAGAGCCTGCCCCAGCCGCCCTTTCAAGTGCCCACTGCACAAACATTGCTAGGTACAGAATGTCTCCTAGGAGGGCAGAATATGGTCATACTGTTTATAGCACTCGCTTTGCTCGGTGGCCAGCCTTCGGGAAAGAGGGCTGCCGCGTCCTCTTACTGCGCGCCTGGCCGCTCTTGGACAGCCTGGAGCGTCTCAGCTCAAGGTTATAACCTCATCCCCTGGCACCCTCCCTTCTCACTTGCAGACAGTAACACACAGACCCTCCAGGGAGCTTTTCCAGAACTAGAATGACACCCCACTCATCTTTGCCCCCAGGGAAAGATGAGCCAACCAGCAATGCATGAACCTCTGAAACGTCTCTTGTGTCACTGCAAGAGGCTCCTGAGCATAACCCTAAAATTTGACCTCCCCGGTTTTACCCCTTCCTCACTTAAAATTCCACGTGAATTTTATCAGTTGTCACCTCAAAAAACCCGTGAACCCATACCGATTAAACAATTTGGCCTCTACGATGTCAATAACCAGCGCTAAGAGACAAATATGGAAATTAGCCCAAACCGTGTGCGCAGAGAGTAGAATTGCTTTTGCCTCCTGCCTTATAGGCCTGAATAAGCCAACAGAATGGAATTCCACCCCTACTCTCCTTGTTTGGATTTTTTTTGTTATTCCCTCAAGAGACCAAAGAGCCTACAAAAAACATCCAGGCCTTCTGGATAGATGTTCTAAAATAGATGCACAATTCTTTTGTTGCTGGAAAGATATAATTTTTATGCTTGTAAAACGTGAAAACTTGTTTTAAAAAACGATGTCTTGTCTTCCTTTTTCAGGCGTACAAGCCTTTGTTTGAGGCTGTAAGTGCCAGCAGTGGGGGAAAGACCCTGGAGGATGTGTTTTATGAGCGTGAGGTATGATGGAAATGGAAATGCTCCTAACATTTACACCCTTTTTCTCATACTCTGGGTTTTAGGGGGTTTTCTTATTTTTTACGCTTTGGGTTTTCTTTTTACAGTTGACCAGGCCAACTGACTAGGCACGTTCGTAGCTTGGACAGCTGTCAGTTAGTGTGCCTGCCGTGGAGCGTCAAGGCCCTGAGGTTCACAAATGATGGCTTCGCATGGGATTGTCCCATCCTGACAGATGTGCTCATAGTGAGGTTCCGGGAGTGAGCCAGCTGTGCTGTGCTAAGTCGCTTCAGTCGTGCCGGATTCTGTGCAACCCCCTGGGCTGTAGCCCACCAGCCTCCTCTGTCCAGGGGATTCTCCAGCATAGCATATGCTAGTGAGGCAGCTCGTCCATAGTAACGTAGGGAAACAAAGCTAGGATGCCCTCACGATTGCGTGTTGACTGTCATCATGGAGCACACTCTATTAAGTGCACACCCTCTAACCCATCCCTTCTTCAAGGACGATTTATCACTCCTGTGCTGTTAACAACAGTTCAGAATTATTTGCATGGAAATCCATCCAGTCTAGATTATTGTGTTGCCCTGAAAAGGCGGAAGAGTACTTTAATCTTACAGCCAGTTCGTGGGCTACTGGATGTGCAACAAGAGGACTCTGGGCAGGTAGCTCGATGGGGGCCCCCAAATCTGGAGAGTTTTTTACTACGTGTTTTATTCATCTCCCTAAAACCACTGGTTTTAGAGAGAAGCTTGAAATTTACCCACACTTTAGGGTCAGACTGGCTCCAGAAAGCAGTATGAGAGTCTTCCTGTAAGCCCTACTCTAGATATTTTCACTTTAGGGTCAGACTGGCTCCAGAAAGCAGTATGAGAGTCTTCCTGTAAGCCCTACTCTAGATATTTTCTAACAGCTCTCTAGAAGGAAGTGAAAACAATGCAAGTTTTTTCATATATTAGGGATGTTTTAAAAGTCCACACTCTTGCACTTCTACTGCAAAGACGGCTATTAAAGGGGGCCCCTTGGCAGGAAAAATGCCTGCCTGCTCCTGACAGAGGGGAGGCTCCCCTTCCTGACAACTTTGCTTGAGGTTTTCAGAACTAAGGGACTTGGTACCTCTTCTTTTTCCTAAATGGAAAGGAATAAAGGGATTGTTCCATTTCAGACTGTACCCTAGTTAAAAAAGTATATTTTTTTGAAAATGTTCTTTTAACAGTTTAACTATATGTCAAGTTTCTAAGGAAACTCATAGCGTCACTTGGTCCAGATTCGATTCCTGTATGACATTGCCTAGAAAAGGAGTTCAGTAGCCTAAAAACGACTTGAGAATCATAAACGTTGTGGCCAAGGGAAAATATCTTATCTAAATGAGAGAAGCCCCCTAGCTAGAAGCCAAATCAATATCACTACCAAGTTACTCACACCACACACACTCACACACATACACACTCTCTCACACACTCACACACACTCTCACACACTCACACACACACACACACTCACACACACAGTTGAAGTCCTCCTAGGAATCAGTGAATCAGTGCTAGCAGTGCTACTGAGATTTGCAGCCCGTCTTATAATTTTCCAAACTTACTTCTTAAACTGCTGGTTGTCTGCCTTTCTCTGCAAAGTGACACTCTCCCTTTAGACTTGGTAAATTCCTTGCTGTTTCCCTTTCTTTGACCCAACTTGGAAATTGTCTATTTAAATACAGATGAACACTAAACAAGCTGGTCTGTGGCTTCCTATTCTTTCACTGATGTAGTGTGTTCCATACAAGGTGACGGTCGATGTTTTTCTTTTTTGTTTCCTTCCTCAGGTGCAGATGAACTTGCTGGCATTTAACAGGCAATTCCACTACGGCGTGTTTTACGCATACACCAAGCTGAAGGAACAAGAAATGAGAAATATCGTGTGGATAGCCGAATGCATTTCGCAGAGACAACGAACTAAAATCAACAGTTACATTCCAATCTTATAATCCAGTGAGGGGCCTCAAATGCAGAAAATCATAAATGTTAAGAGGAGGTTAGGGAAATAAAGGAGTTGTGTCGTATTATCTAGATCACGCAAAAGTAAGCGAGACTGCACTTCATGAATTGTGCACCCACTGGAAACACAGCAAAGCAACCCGGAAACAAAGCATATCTTTGTCCAGGAGCCTTAGATCTTGTTATGCCTCATTCTTCACTGGGCCTTCGACATTAATTTTAACTAACCTGTGGTACTTTCCCTATTCTCATTTTCTTCTTATAAAATCAAATCTATTAAAAAGTGTTTTGCTTTCCCATGTTTATCCACAGGCCCAAATACTGAGTGTCTCCTTTACTTGTTAACTGTCCATTCCTTATCTATGTCCACAGAAATCCAGAGTAGTGCATAGGCATCAAGGACCACACTTGGTGGAAAACACTGTAGTTTTTCCTAATACACTTTGATCTGGTAGGCTTGGGAAAGCTACACAGTTCCAAATCATATTCCACAGGTGCAGGTAGTGTTAAATTTATTACTGAGGCTACCAATTATAACTTATTTTCTTGCAACTTTCATTAAACAAAAGGTATACCTCTCTTTCTTACAGTTTCTTCATATTAATACTTTGAGAAGAAAAAGTTGTTATATTTTATTTCGTTCAGAAACATAAATCATAGGTTCACAGGATATGGCAACTCTATAAAACTCAAGTTTACCAGAGAAAGAAAAATCAACAAACACTGCTCCAGTGCTTTCTTTAAAAATAAAAATAAAAAATTCCTAAGTAGAAAAATCTGTGTTTTTTTTGTTACATTTTAAAAGGTAAACATATTTATATTTGAAAAGTTTTTGAAGTAAGAATATTTACAGAGAGTATAGAAAGTGAAATCACTCAGTCGTGTCCAACTCTGTGCGACCCCCATGGACTGTAGCCCACCAGGCTCCTCCGTCCATGGGATTTTCCAGGCAAGAATACTGGAGTGGGTTGCCACTTCTTTCTCCAGGGGATTGGATCTTCCCGAACCAGGGATCCAACCCAGGTCTCCCGCACTGTAGGCAGACGCTTTACCGTCTGAGCCACCAGGGCAGTCCAGGAATATACAGTATACCTATACTGAATTAGGCCCAAAGACCAAGAAGGAAATCCATTTTTGGGGAAAAAAATATAAACTCATAAAATAGTTTCTAATTTCAGTGATAGGAATTTTTAAGCAGGAGGAAAAACAGTGGCTCTCGGAGTCAGAAGGAAGGCGGTGCCTCTCCGCCCGGCTGCGCAGGGGGCCCGGGCCGTCCGCCCACGTAGAGGCCGCCCTGTGCAGGCGCCAGCGCGATTCAGCAGCCGGGCCGGGAGCTGCTCCGGGCAGCCTCTGGCGCGGAAAGCGTCCTCCCCGGCTCGCGCCTGCCCCTACCTGCCGCTGCCGTCTTCCCCTCCGAAGCCCGGAGGCCAGGAGACGCCCGCAGACTACATTTCCACCCAGGGTGTCTGCTGCAGGGGAGACTGGTAAGACTGGGCGCCCGGAAGGGTCGAGGGCAAAGATGCTGGTTGCAAAGCGGCCCCTTGGACAAAGTCCCGAGCTTTCTCAGACCAGGCCCTTCCCACCCGCCTCTCCATGACCCGCGTGGGCCCTTCACGTGCCCCCGGGCTCCGGGCTGCGGTTACCCCTCATCACCTCCATGCGAGCAGTGCAGCCACCAGCCCCCCAAGCCCTCCCGAGCCACCAAGTCTCACCATCGTGCGGACAGAAGAGAAAGGAATGTCCTGTCCCCTCATGAGGCACATTCTGTGGGATGTGCCCTGTTAGACATGGGGCACACTCTCTGTAACTTGGCTTCGAAGTTACAGCCTCTAAGTGGCTGGGATCCGATTTCTCTGTCATGCCTCGGGGACCCTTTGGAAACGAGGCCAGCAAATCAGGTACACGGAGCAACACAAAAAACTACGAGGCAAAAATGCATTTCGTGTCCTAAGTGGTGGGAGCTGAGGCTCCTTGTCATCCCTTTAGCACCCACCTCCCAGCAGTATTCCATCAGTCTCAGATGTCCATCTCCATAAACGGCTGCAGTTGGTCTTGGAACACTGTATTCCTGTGGATTCTACACCCAGAATTGCTAGGTCTGCACCCGGTCCAGCCTGCGCCACAGGCAGACTTCCGGCCACCCCCACCCCCTTCATTCCCACCCCCTTCTCGAAGGTTCCAAAGTCATTTATCAGTTTATCCGTGGGCAGGAGCCTGTTAAGTCTCTAAGAAAGTTTTGCAGTCAGGAGAATTTGCGGTGCTTGGGGATTCAAAATCAGCAATTGCAGTTCTCAGGAAATTTGGAGAATATCTGGGGTGGGGGGACAGCAGTCCTTTTATTTGTTGAAATGCTTTAGGAATGCTGAGAGCAAATAAAAAGGACCTTTCTGAATCTGCGTGAACTGCGCTTAAGGCTGTCTTGCTGAATATTGGACAAGTTGAATTAACTCTTCCCCCAGCACGGCAGCAACTTAATAAGACATTAAGAAAGATAAATGAAACTTTGTAGAGCGAAGAAAGACTTGGTGGTCAGATTTGAGAGGTTTCATCAGTACTAACTTTTAACCTACCAGTTGAAACATGCTGATAATGTCCGATCTCACAGGTAAGATGTAGATATATGTGAAAGTGAAAGTTCTGGTCACTCAGGCATGTCCGATCCTTTGCAATCCTATGGACTGTAGCCCGAGAGGCTCTGCTGTCCATGGAATTCTCCAGGCAAGAAATGAAGGGCTCCGCCCAACCCAGGGATCCAACCGGTGTCTCCCGAATTGTGGCAAGACCTGATATTGGGAGTTTTTAATGTTAGTTTGGATTGCTGCATGGTTACAAAATGTACGAGGTTTATAAATAAGAGAATAGGCTGCAGAAACTATCATAACAGCCAGACCACCTGCCCTGAGCAATTTCCCATCTTCATTTTTCTCTTCTACATCTTCATTACTCTCTCTGGCCTCCCATCAATTACTTTTCCACTTTCTCCTCGGTCACTTTGTGCTGCAATTTCCAGCTTCCACAACCAGCTTGATCACTAAGTGAAATACAGTTGGTCAGAGCACTGCTCAATGAGAGCGTCTGGCTGCTTGTCCCAGGGAAGGCAAGTTGGACTTCTCTTTGAAAAGGAAAGAGAATACACTAAGAAGATGCACACAGAAACAAGTGTCAATCAATATACTGGAAATTGTCATTCTGTCCAGATCCACAAAATGTCATTTAAAGACTAGGATCATTGACGAGCTATAAAAGTACATTGGTAGCTCTAGGCAGACTTCTGATATCTGTAAGAATGTTGTTAATATTCCAGTTAGTGTGGATCTCTTATTGACAAAGTTGGAAGCAAGTTTTATAAATAAATAATAAGAAATTATTAGATCTCCATTTCAGGAAGCAAGTACCAGGCTCCCTACCAATAGAGCAGGCTGTCATTAAGACTGTTTGCAGTGGCTTTTCAGCAAAGTTGCATATGGCTTCACATTCTTTAAAACCCCTCCACCTAGAGATGGGGGTCTTTGTCTGCCCTCCTTGTACGTAAGCTATCTTTAGTGAGTTACTATAACCAACAAAATCCAGAAAAGCAGTGCTGTATGCCTTCCAAGGTTATTCCGTTCCCTTTGCTTACTGGATTTTAAGTCCTGGGCTACCATGTAAGTCGTCCAGCTTCCCTGAGCCTCCCATACTGTGAGGAAGGCAAGCCACATTCAGCAGCCAAGTTTAGACACTCAGACAATATGGAGAAGCAAGGTATATTCAATATGACAATCCCAGTTGAACTCCTCCCAAGAGTATTATGTCTAGACTGCCATGTCTAGCCCAGGCCAGTCTTCAGATACTAAAGCTTAACCCAATACCTAACCACAACTACATGAGAGATCCCAGGCAAGAACTACCTAGACAAGTCCTGTCCTAAACTACTGACCCACAGTATCCTTGAGCTCAATAAAGAGTTGTTGCTTTGAACCGCTAAATCGGGGGTACTTTTATGCAGTAGTACAAATGGAACAGTGACGCTCAGTAGTCATCCACTGATACGTCTTACAGTGTCTGTGGCCACCCTGAAGTCCTTTCTTAGGCCTGCCTAAGTCATCCACGCTCCAATCATCTTTGCAGGTGGTTGGGGTAGGTACGGTTTTCTACATATATCACCTGCAAATGAGTCTTGACACTGACCTGGAGGGACTACTTCTTTGCCATCTGAAGACAGACATGTCATGCCCAAAGCCAGATAGGAGCAAGCAACTCTAGATGACAGTGTAGCGTCTTGCTTTCCAATAAGGTCTGGCAGTACCAGATTCACTGACACTGAGTCTAGCTCTTCAGAGATGATAGTCCTTATTACCTTTGTCATTTTTTGAACAAACAGAAATTTTAGATTTTAAACTACTTAAACATTTTCAGATTCTTGTTTTTTAAGTTTCTAAAAATTAAAGCAGTTCATTCTGTATTCAACTGTTCATGCTGATGAGATACATATTTTGTTGTATAAGATGTTCACTGTTTTTAAATTTTTGGTTTGTTTTACCGTTCTATTTTTAATTTTCTGCTTTTTTAAAAAATGAGTGAAATGCTAATATATTATAATTCATTTCTGCAACATCAGTTTAGTTCAGTTCAGTCACTCAGTCGTGTCTGACTCTTTGCGACCCAATGAATTGCAGCACGCCAGGCCTCCCTGTCCATCACCAACTCCCGGAGTTTACTCAAACCCATGTCCATTGAGTTGGTGATGCCATCCAACCATCTCATCCTCTGTTGTCCCCTTCTCCTCCCACCTTCAGTCTTTTGCAGCATCAGGGTCTTTTCAAATGAGTCAGCTCTCCACATCAGGTGGCCAAAGTACTGGAGTTTCAGCTTCAACATCAGTCCTTCCAATGAACGCCCAGGACTGATCTCCTTTAGGATGGACTGGTTGGATCTCCTTGCAGTCCAAGGAACTCTCAAGAGTCTTCTCCAACACCACAGTTCAAAAGCATCAATTCTTCGGTGCTCAACCTTCTTTATAGTCCAACTCTCACATCCATACTTGACTGCTGGAAAAACCATTGTCTTGACTAGATGGACCTTTGTTGGCGAAGTAATGTCTCTGCTTTTTAATATGCTGTCATATTTCCTTCCAAGGAGTAAGCATCCTTTAATTTCATGACTGCCATCACCATCTTCAGTGATTTTGGAGCCCGGAAAAACAAAGTCAGCCACTGTTTTCACTGTTTCCCCATCTATTTCCCATGAAGTGATGGGACCAGATGCCAGATCTTAGTTTTCTGAATGTTGAGCTTTAAGCCAACTTTTTCACTCTCCTCTTTCACTTTCATCAAGAGGCTCTTTTGTTCTTCCTCATGTTCTGCCATAAGGATGGTGTCATCTGCATATCTGTGGTTATTGATATTTCTCCCCGCAATCTTAATTCCAGCTTGTGCTTCATCCAGAGTTTCTTATGATGTACTCTGCATATAAGTTAAATAAGCAGGGTGACAATATACGCCTTGATGTACTCCTTTTCCTATTTGGAACCAGTCTGTTGTTCCATGTCCAGTTCTAACTGTTGCTTCCTGACCTGAATACAGGTTTCTCAAGAGGCAGGTCAGGTGGTCTGGTGTTCCCATCTCTTGAAGAATTTTCCACAGTTTATTGTGATCCACACAGTCAAAGGTTTTGGCATGGACAATAAAGCAGAAACAGATGTTTTTCTGGAACTCTCTTGCTGTGTTTGATGATACAGTGGATGTTGGCAATTTGATCTCTTGTTCCTCTGCCTTTTCTAAAACCAGCTTGAACATCTGGAAGTTCACAGTTCATGTATTACTGAAGCCTGGCTTGGAGAATTTTGAGCATTACTTTGCTAGTGTGTGAGATGAGTGCACTTGTGCAGTAGTTTTGAGCTTTCTTTGGCACTGCCTTTCTTAGGGATTGTAATGAAAACTGACCTTTTCCAGTTCTGTGGCCACTGCTGAGTTTTCCAAATTTGTTGGCATATTGAGTGCAGCATTTTGACAGCGTCATCTTTCAGGATTTGAAATAGCTCAACTGGAATTCCATCACCTCCACTAGCTTTGTTTGTAGTGATGCTTCCTCAGGCCCACTTGACTTCACATTCCAGGATATCTTGCTCTAGATGAGTGATCACACCATCGTGATTATCTGGGTCATGAAAATCTTTTTTGTACAATTCTTCTGTGTATTCTTGCTACCTCTTCTTAATATCTTCTGCTTCTGTTAGGTCCCATGATTTCTGTCCTTTATTGAGCCCATCTTTGCATCTGCAACATCAGGAATTTTTTAAAGTAACAGATTTTAATTTTTTTTCAGTTTTTTTGAAGTACAATTGACAAAATTGTAAGGTATTTTAGTGCACAATATAATTTGATATGCATAGACACTGACACTGTGAAAGGATTCCTCCTATCATATTAACACCTTTATTCTTATATGTGAGAGAATATTTAAGTTCTACTCTCAGCAAATTTCAAATATGCAATATAGTGTTATCAACTATAGTCACCATGTAGCACATTAGATTCTATTAATAAGATCTTATTCATCTTATAACCAAAGGTTTGGACCTTTTTTACCAACTTCTCCCTGTTTGTACCTCTCCCTGGCCCTGTTGGTTACTTATCTACTCTCTGTTTCTATGACACTGACTTCTCTTTTTCCCAAATGTAAGTGAAGATTAAAAGGAAATCTATAGGCAATATTTCAGTGATCACGATTGTTGGTTGTTGTGGTTGTGGTAATTGCTCAGACATGTCTGACTCTTTGCCACGCACGTGCTGTGGCCTGCCGGGCTCTTCTGTCCACAGGAGTCTCCAGGCAATACTCACAGGAGTATTGGCATGCTTTGCCACGCCCTTCTCCAGGGAATCTTCCCACCCAGGAGTTGAACCCAGGTCTCCTGCATTGTAGACAGATTCTTTACTGTCTGAGCTATCAGGGACTCCCCTTAGTGATTATGATTAGATATATTTTAACTCAATCTATTTCTTAAGATATGTGGAAACATGGAAGCTTGGGTGGCCATCAGTTCTAGCTCTGAGTGTCCAGATCACATGACTGCGTGCAAGGATTCCCTCTGGTGCTGTGATGAGAGGTTTGTATTGAACAAATCTTTCAGAACCTGAAAGGCTTTCAGTAGAAAGACTGGAAGAAAGTTATGCAAGAACCACAAGTGCAAATAAATAAACATAAACCATATCATAGGGAACTATCAATTCATAGTCAACTGTTCCCTGTGCTGGAGGTAATTCTGTGAAATACCAGGATTACCTGAGCACCAACTTTAAGATGAGTCATTAACCATGGCTCTAATCATTTGAGTTCAAATAATCCTTTAAGAATCTGATTTAAAGAAAATAATCTGATGAACACAATGGACAACTTCCCTAAGAATAGTAGACATTACACATTCCCTTAAATCTGCAAAAGCCAATATCAAGAGAATAACAAGGCAAACTATAAACTAGGATAAAATATTGGTAAAGACACATCTAATAAAGCACTGTTATGCAAAACAAAGAATTCTTAAAACTCCACACTAGAAAAATAAACAACCCAGTTTAAAAAAGACCTTAAGAGGAATTTCACCAAGGAAGATGCATAAATGGCAAATAAGCATATGGGAAGATGCTCCACATCATAGATCATTAGGGAAATGCAAATTAAGGCAACAATGAGATACTACTACACACCTATTCGAATGGCCACAGTCCAGGATGCACACAGCAAATGCTGGCTGGGAGGTGGAGCAAGAAGAACTCTCATTCATTACTAGTGGGGATGCAAGATGGTATGTTCACTCTGGAATACAGTTTAGTGATTTCTTACAAAGCTAGCCAGCAATCACCTCCCCCCTCAGTATTCTCCCAAAGGAGTTGGAAGCTTATGTCCACACAAATGCCTATATACAGATGCTTGTATCAGCTTTTTTCATAACTGCCCAAACTTGGAAGCAACCAGGATGTCCTTCAGTAGGTAAACAGGTAAACAGTGATGCATCTAGACAGTAGAGTGTTATTCAACACTAAGTCATGAAAAGACTTGGAGGAAGCTTGAAAAGTGAAAGTGAAAGTCACTCAGTCGTGTCCAACTCTTGTGACCCTGTGGACTGCAGCCCACCAGGCTCCTCTGTCCATGGGATTCTCCAGGCAGGAATACTGGAGCCGGTTGCCATGTCTTTCTCCAGGGGATCTTCCCGACCCAGGAATTGAACCCCAGGTCTCCTGCACAGCAGGCAGATTCTTTACCAACTGAGCTACGAGGGAAATCCTTTGCAACCCTATGGACTATCTTAAATTCATATTATTAAGTGATGTTGGGAAAGATTGAAGGCAGGAGGAGAAGGGGACGACTGAGAATGAGATGGTCAGATGGCATCACTGACTCAAGGGACGTGAGTTTGTGCAGACTCCAGGAGTTGGTGATAGACAGGGAGGCTTGGCATGCTGTGGTTCATGGGGTCACAAAGAGTTGGACATGACTGAGCGACTGAAGTGACATAAGCCAATACGAAGGGACAACATACTGCATGATTCCAACTATATGACATTCTGGAAAAGGCAAAATTATGAAGGCGATAAAAAGATTGATGTTTTCCAGGGGTGGTGGGGGGAGAGATGAATAGGCCCAGCTCAGAGAATTTTTAGGTCAGTGAGTCTCCAGGATATTCTGCTGATGGACATATGTCATTATACATTTTTGTAAACCCATGCAACGTGCAACGCCAAGCCTGAACCCTAAGGTAAACCGTGGACTTTGAGTGATTATGATGTGTTAACGTAGGCTCATCCTTGATGAAAAATTTGCTGTTCTGCCGAGGGATGTTGATGATGAGGGAGACTGCATGTGTGGGGTTGGTAGTATATGGAAAATCTCTGTAACTCCCTCTCAATTTTGTTGGAAGCCTAAAACCTCTCTTTATTGTCTTAAAGACATAAATACATCTGCCCAGCTGATATTTCCTGAAGTTTATTTTCAGGATGACATGATCAAATGGGAAAAATTACTATTAAGGCAGCACCTTCAGTATAATAGCAGAAAATTATGCCCTCACATTTTCTTATGGCACACAGAAATGAATCATTTCTGAATTCTTTTATTTATATAAAAGTCATCCTTTATGGCTTAAAGCCAACTAAAATAAGTCAAGCAGAGTAGTGAAGAGTGGGCAGGACAGATACAGAACCTCTTTAGTAAGTATTATAAATCGAGGAAGAGCAGGTGAAAATTTAAATCGGTGTTTTCTAAAAGAAAACATACATCCTTATGTTCAGGAAGTAGCCTGTGCTATCCTGCATGGATGGGACCATTTTCAGGCAAGATCATGGAGAGACTGTAAATCAAAAACAGCTGGACACACCGCCAGCCCGTACTGAACGACGCGGAGAGCGTCCGCTGACTTAAGACAGGAGCAGTTTTACAATATGGGAAAGCAACAGCAAGGAGAAGAGGGATGCTTGTGCGAAAATGAAGCAGATATCTGCAGTTCCACAGAGAAAATGACTGTTCAACATCAGCTCTGGATTGAAGCCCTGAGAACTGTGCACTTCAAGAAATAACTTCCCTGAAGAAAATACACAGCATAATTTGGTTTGTATGCTCCAGGGAAACTGGTGTTCTCCACAGCCTCTGAAGGTAGGTCTTACAGCACAAATTCAAACTGAATGTTAGCACAATGGCTCTGAAAATAAATTGACATATGTGTATGGTCCATTAACTTTCTACAGTAAATCTGTCTAATGGCCATATCTTGCTCTGACAATTTTTTTTAATTGGATTTCTCTGACAAATTTAGTACATCAGGCTAAATGTTCCTTATTCAATATAGCCATCTAAGAAACATGTCTACATCTGTTGTATCTAGCCGCCCCCCCCCCCCAAAAAAAAGGATAATTTAAGCTGGATACTGAAAGACAGGCATAAAATGGGCATTATGCAGAATTTCAGAGCTAGAATGGGCACTAGTTTTCCAGATAAGGAAACTATAGTCAGAAGAGCTAAGAATAGGAGTCAAAACTAGGTCTCAAGTGTTCTGTGTCTTCCATCTTAGATAGATAGATAGATACATAGACAGATAAATTTAGATATTCTACTTTCTTAGAGGTGATAGACAAGTTTTTAATTTTCTCTTTAAGTTATAGGCTTTAAGTTACTACCTTTCTTAGAGATAATAGAAAAAAAATTTTTTTAATTTTCCCTTTAAGTTATCACCTCCAGTTTAAGACTAAGATTCCTGTTTGTTCCAAATATGTCCTGTGAAAAATGACAGAAATCCTATCAAACTTCATAAAAATATAAGAAGGAGACCATCTCACGTCTTTGGGAATTTGCAGAGCTCATGGAACTGAATCCAAGGCTTCAAAGATTTCATTAAAAATTATCTGTATTCCCCATGTCATGTCAGAGGTGATGAGCTGCAGCCCAGCCTAGTGGGAAATGTTCCTCTAGTCCAACAGCAACAAATGCTCTGGATTAGATAGTGACTGACCTGCCAAGGCGTCTCATGTAAGTCTTTGCAATTATAATTTTTATCATTCTGTTACTATTTGAGAATTGAGGAAGCACTTTTTAAAATTTGTTCATTTATTTTTATAAAATAGTAGAAAAGATTAGCATTAGTAGAAAATTATTAGTAGAAAATATTAGTAGAAAATTATTAGAATAGTAGAAAAACTACCTATTTTATTGAATGATTTTAATCATTTAGACCCTGAGCCCTTACTGACTACCAGGCCATATCATGCCCAGTATAACTTTGAAAATAATTTTGCCATTTTATCCAACGCTAAGTGCCAAATTTTGGACATGAGTTTGAGCATGCTCTGGGAGTTGGTGATGGGCAGGGAAGCCTGGCATGCTGCAGTCCATGGGGTCATAAAGAGTCAGAGAAAACTGAGCGACTGAACTGAACTGAATGTAAAATTATTTGGAATGCTAGTTTTCAAAACTTTGGTTTTGAAAACATTTTAAAGTTAAAATGTTAATAGCTAAGTTATATCATGACACTTTAATCTCCCTTACTCAGAGTATACAACCTGTAAGTAAATTCTCCCAGTTCTGCTAACAAAAGTATTTCTTTAATTCACCACTTAAGTCCAATACTTCATCATCTTTTGTGTGGTTAGGTCCATAAACCTTTAACTGTCTAACTGTCATCCCCACTACAACTGAGAGAACTTTTAAAAACCTAAGACCTCATTACCCTTTAAAGCAACAACAAAACCTCTCCTATCATTTCCCCTTATACTTGAAATAAAACCAGAACTTTACCATGACCTACAAGGCCCGGACAGGTCAGGCCTTTGCCGCCTTCGCACTGACGGCCTCTGTCCTCTACCACGCTCACAGGCCTTCTTTCACATTTTCAGTGGTCCAGATTCATTCCCATTCAGGGCCATTATGTTCCTCTCTACACAGAGTTTTCTCCCACTGGATTCTCCCAAGGCTGGCTCCTTTCCTTCAGGTTTTAGCATGATTTTGTCACATTGCCCAGTCCCAATGGGCACTTTTCATATCTTTGAAGTTGTGCAAACCACCAGTACACGATGTTCCTCTATATTCAGCTTCTCAAAGACTTTTTTCAGTTTTAAAGAGGTACCTTGTATTGTCTCTCTCAAAGCATCCTGTTCTTTACCTTTTATATCTCACCACAATTTGTAACCATATTAGATTTGTTTATCTGTTTTGTAATGCTGGCCTTCCCCACCCAACTACGGTCTGTGAGAGCAGAAAATTTATTTTTTTGATCATCACTACATTAATATATTCAGTATTTGGCACAGAGCCTGGCATATGGCAGCATTTAATAGATATTTGTTCAATGAATGAATGCATAAATTCTTCCACCTGCAAAATACATAGATTCAAATCAAGAACTGCTGAGAAATGAACTGAGGCATACTAAAAATTTTAAGAGTTCATTTAAGCAAAATCGATTCCACTGGGGCAGCTCCACGCGGGAAGTAGTCAGGTGGGCTCCACCAACAGCAGCTGAGGGGACAGACTGACAGAGAAAAGGCTAAAGAAAAGCAAGGAAATTGTTTGAATGGCTATAGCTTAAGCATCTCCCTTGTTTGGGGAGGCCTAGTTGACTGTTTATTATGGATTGTCCTCAGGTTTTTATTTCCTAACCTTGAGGCATTTATAGGTCTAAGTTTTGGTGTGCTTACAAAGACTGCTAAGGTCTTAAGACCATCCCAATCTAATGTCTTCCTTGTTTAGTTAATTTAATAGAAGGAAAAGCCAAAATATAATTAGGCCAGGGACCCATAAATTTCCTTTGGGGCACAGATATTTTCAGTGCCCAGTGAAACTGACTCAGTTGTGTCCAACTCTTTGCGACCCAAGGGACTATACAGTCCATAGAATGCCGCAGGCCAGAATCCTGGAGTGGGTAGCCTTTCCCTCCTCCAGGGCATCCTCCCAACCCAGGGATCGAACCCAGGTCTCCTGCATTGCAGGTGGATTCTTTACCAGCTGAGCCACAGGGGAAGACTAAGATTTTTTAAAAAGCTCAAACAACTGAGTCTGATAGGATGTCACCTCCTCAATCAGTGAAAACAGAAACACATTCAAAGATGGGGTCCCAGGGGCTCCTCTGGACCACAATGAGATCTTCAGCACATAGTAGGCACCCAACACATATTTGTTGAGTAAGTAAACGTATATGCAGAGCAAGTATTACATCACCACCCACCCCTGACCTTTGCAACCAAAAGGGGAACAGTGACCCAGAATCCATCCCAAGTACAGCATTTGCTGAGAGTCAGAGCAGCCAGACTGCAGTTCTTTGTCTGCACTCACACTGGGCACAGCAACCAGTCAGAAGCCAAGCCAATTCAATCACAGAAATACACCTCAGCCAAGAACTGCTTAACTAAATGGAGCCTATTTCCTGTCATCTACAAACACAGGTGTCTACAGAGGACAAACCCGAAGAACAGGTAAATGAACCAAAATTGCTCCGTGGTGCTATCTGCACACCAAGGTAAATGTGGGTCATGACCCTCAATCCAACTTGCCCGCCTGCTCAAACTCTTTTAACATCTAACTTGAAACTCACAGGACCCTACCATACATTAAAAAAACTGGTTATTTCCCTCATTTATACGGCGTTTTAAAAGAATTGTCAAACATGGTTTACTCTGCCATGCACCGTTTATTCAACTAATTATGTTATCTCTCTCTTTCAAAGAGTTCTAGGCATGGAGATAAAAGCAAAAGTGCAGAACATTCCACTTCAGTGATGAAAATTAATGGGAATAGTAAGAGGGGAAAAGATGAATGATATTTAGAAAAAGGAAAGGAACGGAAATTATTTTAAATAACTGCTGGTGGAATGGAAGGTTAATTGCAAAGTCCAGATGTTACTGATACTCGTGTCTGTGTTCACCAGGCACCAAACCACACCCCATTCATTCTCAGAGAAGGCTACTTTCAACTAAAGGAGTGGCTGAGATTGGGGAAACAACTGTTTTGGGGGTTTCACATCTATTCCATGCTCTCAGTATGATCTCCTGGTAAGATGACATTTAAGCATCTGTTCCAAACAGTCTTCTCTATGTAACTGTGTAAACCATGGAGAGAGAGGCTGGCCATTTCCACAGAGGTCTTCTCCAGGCGTAGGTGAGGCAAGTAAATAACACCCAAACACAGACTAACAGCTGCATGAAAACATGAGAACTTTGTCCTCTTGAACTTCTTTTTCGAGGTGAGGAGAGAGCTGAAAATGCACTCACCGAGGAATAGCACTGTGCTCCGTCCTTGACATCTGCTCCTCCTAGGTGCTTAAGCAATTAATCTGATCTGCCAAATGAGTCTCAGATGAGTCATTCCAAAGGAGACACTCCCCAAATACAGTTCAATAGTCCTAATACTTCAACTTAGTGAAACTTAGCAAGACATGAAATAATGACCCTAGGTAAAGGAAAGCAATCATGATGAAGGTATTTTGGTAATTCTGATCATTATTTTTTTGCTTTTCTGATCATCTGTCTTAAGTTCTTTCTCCAGAACTTACTTCAGAGTTATGGAGAACTATTTTAAGACAGAGATACTTCAAAGACTATTATTTGGTTTGATATTATGTGGGAGCAGGTTTCTTTTTTCAAAACAGCTTTTTATTGATTTATATAATTAATTTTCTAGTTGATTTACAATGTTGTGTAAGTTTTAGATGTACAGCAAAGTGATTCCATTGTAAGTACATATATATCTATATTTTTTCAGGTTCTTTTCCCTTATAGGTTAGTACAAAACATTAAGTATAGTTCTCTGTGCTCTATAGGAGGTTCTTATTGGCTATCTATTTTATATATAATAGTGTGTATATTGGTGTTGGAGAAGACTCTTGAGAGTCCCTAGGACTGCAAGGAGATCCAACCAGTCCATCCTAAAGGAAATTAGTCCTGACTGTTCATTTGAAGGACTTATGCTGAAGCTGAAACTCCAATACTTTGGCCACCTGATGCAAAGAGCTGACTCATTTGAAAAGACCCTGATGCTGGGAAAGATTGACATAGGAGGAGAAGGGGACGACAGAGGATGAGATGGTTGGATGGCATCACCGACTCAATGGACATGAGTTTGAGTAAACTCTGGGATGATGGACAGGGAGGCCTGATGTGCTGCAGTCCATGGGGTCACAAAGAGTCAGACACAACTGAGCAACTGAATTGAACGGAGTGTGTATATGTTAATCCCAAATTCTTAATTTTTCCCTCCCCCATGTCTTCCTCTTTGATAACCATAAGTTTGTTTTCTATGACTGTTAATCTGTTTCTGTTTTGTAAATATTAATAAGTTGATATGTAACATTTTTTCTAGATTTCACATATAAGTGATATCATATGATATTTGTCTTTCTCTGTCTGACTTACTTCACTTAGTACAATAATCTAAGGTTCAACAGTGTTGCTGCAAATGACATTATTTGATTTCTATGACTGAGTAATATTCCATTGTGTATATATATATGCACCATATCTTCTTTATCTATTCCTTTGTTGATGCACATTTAAGTTGCTTCCATGTCTTAGCTATTGTAAATAGCACTGCAATGAACTTTGGGGTACATGTATCTTTTTTAATTATAGTTTTCTCCAGATACATGACAAAAAGTAGGATTTCTGGATCATATGGTAGTTCTAGTTTTCATTTTTTAAGGAAACTTCATACTGTTCTTCATAGTAGCTGTATCAGTTTACATTCCTACCAACCATGTAGGAGGGTTCCTTTTTCTTCACACCCTCTCCAGCATTTGTTATTTGTAGACTTTTTAACGAAGGCCATTCTGACCAGTGTGAGATGATGTAGTTTTGATTTGTGTTTCTCTGATAATTAGTAATATTGAGCATCTTTTCATGTGCTTTTTGGCCATCTGTATGTCTTCTTTGAAGAAATATCTATTTGAATTTTCTGCCCATTTTTTGATTGTGTTGTTTGTTTTTTTATATTAAGCAGTATGAGCTAATTGTATATTTTGGAGACTAATCTCATGTCAGCGGCATCATTTGAAAATACTTTCTCCCAGCCCTTAGATTGTCTTTTTGATTTTTTGATGGTTTTCTTTGTTGTGCAAAAGCTTTTAAAATTAGACCAATTGTTTATTTTTGCTTTTATTTCCATTACTGTAGGAGGTGGATCCAAAAAAATATTGTCTCGATTTATGTCAGAAAGGATTCTATGTTTTCCTCCAGGAGTTTTATAGTATTCTGTCTTAAAAGTAAGACATAAGTAAGACATTTAATCCATTTTTACTTTATTTTTGTATTTGATGTTAGATAATGTTTTAGTTTCATTCTTTTATATGTAGTTGCCCACCCAGTACCACTTATTGAAGGAATTGTCTTTTCTCCACCATATATTCTTGCTTCCTTTGTCATGGATTAATTGACCATAAGTGTGTGGTTTACTTCTGGGCTCTCTACTCTGTTCCTTTGATCTAGGTGTCTGGCTTTGTGTCATTACCATACTGTTTTGATTACTGTATCTTTGTTGTATAGTCTGAAGTCAGGGAGCATGATTTCTCTAGCTCCATTCTTTTTCTCTCCAGATTGTTTTGGCTGTTCATTGTCTTTTGCATTCCATACAAGTTTTAAGATTATTTGATCTAGTTCTGTGAAAAATGTCATTGGCATTTTTTTAAAAAACAATACCTTTTTTTTTTTTTTTTTTTTTTTAAGAAATCTGTAAATTGACAAAGGAACCCACCAAAATGCAGTGCTATGATTTTTGGAGCATTGGCAAAATTTTCTGGAGGAGGTGAAGTTCAGGCTGTCTTATGCAATAAATCAGCATTGGAGAAGAGAACGAATCCAGGCAGAGAAGGCCCTGTGTGGAGATGCAGAGCAGAGCATGTGTTTGTGCGTGGGATGGCATGGATGGTTGTGGGAAGCTGGAGGGAATGGTTGACACCAGGTGACAAGGGCTTTTACAGACTCTGCCAAGCAGTGTGGCCTTCACCCTGTGGCCACTGAAAGGCCAGTTAATGTTTTTACATTGGTGGAGACATGCTCAGATCTGTTTATAGGGCTGGCTCAGTGCACAGTGTGGGAGAGACCAGTGTGAAGATGCCAGCCGTAAGCCAGATGCAGTGAGTCAGGTATTTCCTTTGCTGTGCAAAAGCTTTTGAGTTTAAGTAGGTCTCATTTGTTTGTTTTTATTTCCATTATTCTGGGAGATGGGTCAGAAAGGATATTGCTGAATTTATGTCACAGAGTGTTCTGCCTATGTTTTCCTCCAGGAGTTTTATAGTGTCCAGTCTCACATATAGGTCTTTAATCCATTTTAAGCTTATTTTTGTGTATGATGTTAAAGAAAGATCTAATTTCATTTTTTTCCTATGTGTTCGTCCTGTTTTCCCAACACCATTTGCTGAAGAGAGTGTCTTCCCAACATTATGTAGTCTTGCCTACATTGTCAGAGATTAGTCAACCATAGGTGCATGGGGTTATTTCTGGGCTTTCTATCTTGTTCTGTTGGTCTCTATTTCTATTTTTGTGCCAGTACCACACTGTTTTGATTATTGTAGCTTTGCAGTATATTATGAAGTCAGGAAGCCTGATTCTTCTAGTTCCATTTCTCTTTCTCAAGATTGCTTTGGCTCTTTAGGATCTTTTGTGTCTCCATACAAGCTTTAATGTTTTTTGTTCCAGTTCTGCATTGAATCTGTAGGTTGCCTTGAATAGTATAGTCATTTTGATAATATTGATTTTTCTAATCCATGAACACTATGTATCTTTCCATTTGTTTGTATCTTCTGAAATTTCTTTCATCAGGGTCTTCTAGTTTTCAAAGTGCAGGTCTTTTGTCTCCTTAAGTAGGTTTATCCCTAGGTATTTTATTCTTTTTGATGCAGTGGTAAGTGGAATTGTTTCTTGAATCTCTTTATCTGATCTTTCACTGTTTGCTGCAGAGCAACTAAAGCCTGTGAACCACAACCACTGAGCCCATGCTCTAGAACCCACAAGCCACAACTACTGAGCCCACGTGCTGCAACTGCTGAAGTTCACGGGCCTGGACCCTGTGCCCCACAGCAAGAGAAGCTCCCACAGTGAGAAGCCCCTCAGTTCAGTTCAGTTCCATTCATTCACTCAGTCGTGTCCAACTCTTTGCAACCCCATGAATCACAGCACGCCAGGCCTCCCTATCCATCACAAACTCCTGGCGTTTACTCAAACTCATGTCCATCGAGTTGGTGATGCCATCCAGCCATCTCATCCTCTGTTGTCCCCTTCTCCTCCTGCCCCCAATCCCTCCCAGCATCAGGGTCTTTTCCAATGAGTCAACTCTTCCCATGAGGTGGCCAAAGTATTGGAGTTTCAGCTTCAGCATCAGTCCTTCCAATGAACATCCAGGACTGATCTCCTTTAAAAGGATGGACTGGTTAGATCTCCTTGCAGTCCTAGGGACTCTCAAGAGTCTTCTCCAACACCACAATTCAAAACATCAATTTTTCAGCACTCAGCTTTCTTCACCATACAACTCTCACATCCATACATGACCACTGGAAAAACCATAACCTTGACTAGATGGACCTTTGTTGGCAAAGTAATGTCTCTGCTTTTTAATATGCTGTCATAACTTTCCTTCCAAGGAGTAAGCATCTTGTAATTTCATGGCTGCCATCACCATCTTCAGTGATTTTGGAGCCCCAAAAAATAAAGTCTGACACTGTTTCCACTGTTTCCAGGTCTATTTCCCATGAAGTGATGGAACCCGATGCCATGATCTTAGTTTTCTGAATGTTGAGCTTTAAGCCAACATTCTCCTCTTTCACTTTCATCAAGAGGCTTTTTAGTTCCTCTTCACTTTCTGCCATAAGGGTGGTATCATCTGCATATCTGAGGTTATTGATATTTCTCCCTGCAATCTTGATTCCAGCTTGTGCTTCCTCCAGCCCAGTGTTTCTCATGATGTACTCTGCATATAAGTTAAATAAGCAGGGTGACAATATACAGCCTTGACGTACTCCTTTTCCTATTTGGAAACAGTCTGCTGTTCCATGTCCAGTTCTAACTGTTGCTTCCTGACCTGCATACAGGTTTCTCAAGAGGCAGGTCAGGTGGTCTGGTGTTCCCATCTCTTGAAGAATTTTCCACAGTTTATTGTGATCTACATAGTCAAAGGCTTTTCCACATTGCAACAAAGAGCAGCCCCTGCTCACTGCAAATAGAGAAGGCCTCACAGCAACAAGGACCAGTGCAGCCAAAAGTAAATCAGTACATCGAAGTTGAACTTCCCTATCTGTATGAGTGACAGAATTACAACTACTTCTTAAGATTGCTACAAAATTCAGATTGAACAATATGCTTAAATGCTTAGTACACAGCCTGGCACAGAGTAGGAGCTCAATAAATGTCCTGTTATACCTCCTCTGGACAGACTTACATCTGAATAATTGGTGCATGCCACTGTTCCAGTCACTAGGTTGAAAGTATTTGGAAAGGGAAGACCATCTGTTAATTGCTTTTGTGTCTTCATTAGTTCAAATCATACGTGCTTTTCAAATAGAATCAAAATTCACTACTGGATATTGATATAATATAGATTTATGACCAAAATAATCTTACTGAAATCCCAGGTTGGCTGCAGATTAATTCTAATGAACGAGGACTGTCGCCTTCCATATAAACCTGTACAATTCTGTACGGTCTCTTTTGTACAGTAATGTCTTCCATTTCCAGGCCATGGCGGCCCTTCCCCAAACTCCTCAAGCGGTTCACATTCTGGTCTTACAAGTCTACTCACTGCTCCCAGATCTCTCTGCCCTCTACTCTCCAAGTCCTTCACTGCATGTCTGCTGCAATCCCTCTTAGCCTGGGTCATGTCTCCTGTGATTTTTGGGGGGACTCATTGCTTCTCTTTTTGCAGTCTCCTCCCCTCCCCAAGCCTCAACTGAGTCTTACAGCAAATTCTAATAGAAAGTTAGATCAATACGTCCCTATCTTCTTAACTAGAAGCCTCCACACGGGATGGAAGCTTTTCTTGGTGGCTTGAGATCTTTTTTTGCCACCACTCATGTCTCCATTTTTCATTGCTTTGTCTTCATAATTTTTAATAATTTGCCTTCTTTTTTAGAAAGTGTCTGTGGGATCACAAAAGTCTGAGATGAACAACGGTGGTCCTGGGGGACTTGGACAGTTGGAGTCCTGCCTTTGCCTAGTTTTCAAGGACAGAGGGCACCTCCCAACACCAGGAGGGGTGAGGGTGCCCAGAGAACGTCCAGCATTTGCAGCGTGCCCCGCTGTACCCACCTGTACCTTGATGCTCTCACCTGACTCAGTGCACCCCCAAACCAGCACCCACCAAGAGCAACTGACCTCTCCACAGCCCTCTGTGGAGGGCTCCACAGCTGACCTCTCCACAGCCCTCCTCTCCCTTTGAGTCTGTTACATTTCTTTTTTTTTTTTTTTTCAGTGCACAGTACATACTTGTGTCCTGGAGATAAATTTATAGCTGCCATTCTAAAATTATTACTGTTAGAAAATATTTTTCCTTATAATTTCAGAATATAAAAGGGGGTAGAAAAGACCAAAAATAATAATAACATAGAGTTGCCTCAAGGGCTACTAAACTGAATAAGCTCATTTGCCTGTCTTTGAAATGACTCCAGACAAGTACATGTTTTATAGTTTTATGATTGCTTTTCCTGCAATTTTCTTGCCCTTTCTATAACTGTCAGTGTAATAGAAGTTCTTTTTTATTAGCTTTCTCTGGCTTCCTTCTATTACGTCTCATTTGCTACCCACCAAAGGGGAGCAATACAACCATACTTTTATACCAGTTAGAATTGGGTCCAAAAGATACGTGAATAGAACTCAGGGTACACTTGAGTACCTGGATGTTGTAAGGCAGCTCTGAATTCCCAGCAAACTCTTTGGCCTGATGGATTATTCTCTATTTCCTGAGAGCTAGATTACTTTTAAATCACCACTGAGTACGTGAGAAGAGTTCTTTATAATATTGGTGTTCTTGTTGACAGGAAGTGGTGGAGCTGAATCAGCAGACCGACGTGTCCTCTAAAGCAGTGTTAAATCATGTCTTGTGATGAAATTTAAAGACCTTGGGTGCTGGAGATGCCAGTTGCCAAACTGCATTACAAAGCAAGCCTGGTTATTAAGTATTCCACCAAGTATGTATGTGATAACGAACCAGGAAAGGGTATTTTCTTCCCAGTGTTCTGCCAACTCTCAGCTTGAATCTAACACTGTGGCGGAACGCGTTTCCCCTTTCTGTTTCATCCGGAGAAATTTCGCTTTTTTTGTTTCCTGTCATATAAGGTTATGTTTACAAAAAAGGCCATATCTTCTAACCTCTGGTCTTTGGTTTAAGGGAATTTCAGACTGTACCAGAGACTAATTAGTAAGCAAAGCTGCTTCGTGCCAGCTGCCATGGAAACGTCAGTACTCCATTCTGTCAGACTATGTCACTTTAATTGGCATTGAGGGAAAGTAGACCTAATTTCTAGGACCAACGTAAGCCAAAATTTTTTACTAACCTGATGAAGCATTTTGAATTTGAAGTGAACAGTCAACTTCTTGAAGGGAAAAATATGTTTTTATGGAAAACTTGAGAATAGGATACCTGAAAAGGAAAAAATGATTTAAATTATGTCTGTGGGAAAGATTATTGTGTATTTGTCCGTTTTTGTTTCTCTTTAATCTGTTAGAGGGCTGTTAGATCAGTGTGCTCCAAGAGCTTAACCGTGTGGGTTGATAAGAATCGAATGACTAACCCACAGAACAGAGGACCTGCCAATCATGTTTGCCGTCTTGTAGTGCTTTTATAATTGGCACTTTGGTTAAGATTCTTTAATTTTCAGGCTATAGAGACTGACTCTGGCTAATCCAAATAAATTAGGAGAGTGTGTTAAAGGGTTGCTCACAATATCAAAGGAAGGGCAGTACAGACCTTGCAGAGGACAGAAATCAGAGCGGATTCAGAGAAATCACTGGGGCTGGTTGCTCATGAACATTCTCTCTAGGGAACTCGTATCCGGTGACTCGGTTCTGAGAAGCTTCGGTTTCCGCAGATCTCCATTCATCGTCAGTGTCTGGGGAAGAACTGTCCTCTCTGCCCAGGCACAGTCGGCATCTCTGTGTGTGCCCGAGTTCAGTCCCTCGGTTGTCTTCGACTCTGCTGCAACCCCGTGGAGTGTAACCTGTCAGGCTCCTCTGTCCATGGAATTTTCCAGGCAAGAATATTGGAGCAGTTGCCATTTCCTACTTCAGGAAAACTTCCTGACCTAGGGGTTGAACCCTCGTCTCTTGCATCTCCTGCATTAACAGGCAGAGTCTTCACCGCCGCGCCACCTGGGAGGCATATCTCCCCTTGGGTTAACAGCCACTGCCAAGGATAAAGGGTATGGTGTGAAAGGGGAGGGAAAGTGATCAAGGCCGCTCGGAGAATCATTGTGTGCTGAGCAGCAGTCCCAGTTCTCTCTACTGTTATTGCTGAAGTCATAATCAGGCTCTAGGGTCATGGAGTTACAAATAGAACTTTGGTTTTCCAGAATAATTTCAACACTTTATTAAATACCTATAGTGTGCCAGGGAGAAGACAAAATTCCAGGTATAAAAAAGTTCTCGGTCAAAAGATGCAGATGTTTAAGTAATGAGTAGCATCATAACAGATATAATTCAGGCTTGTGCATATTTAGGAAGTTATTAGAAGCTTTAAGAATCTGCCTACAATGTGGGAGACCTGTGCTCGATCCCTGGGTTGGGAAGATCCCCTGGAGAAGGGAAAGGCTACCCACTCCAGTATTCTGGCCTAGAGAATTCCATGGACTGTCCATGGAGTTGCAAAGAGTTGAAAACAACTGAGTGACTTTCACTTCACTAGAAGCTTTAAAAAATCTCAATTGACATACACCTGAGATGTCAGGGAAATTTTTTCAGAGGAAAGAATATTTGAGTTGTCTTTTTTTTGTCTTTTTTTTTTAAATTGAAGTCTACTTGATTTACAATACTGTGTTAGTTTCAAGTACATAGCAAAATGATTCAGTTATTCATTTTTTTCCAGATTATTTTCTATTATAGGTTATTAGTTGAGTCTTGAAGGATAAGTGGGAATTTATTATGAAATGAAGATGAGAGGCATGTCCTCTAGAAAAAGTGCAGTTTCAAAGCACACAATACCTACAAAGAGTGGAAGTAAGAGACAGCGTGGCTCTCGGCAGAGCTTTGGATAGTTCAGTGTTGTTGGGGTTTGGGGATCTAAAGTGGAAGTTGCTGAAAATAAATCTGGAGGAAGAGACACACCCCTGAAGTTTCTATTATGTAACATGAAGGTCTATGGATCAGATGCTTTGGGCAACAGAGAGTCAGTAAAGGGTTTATGATTTGGGTGAGTGACGTGTTCAATGTTGTTTATAGGAAGACCACTTTGGCAGCAGTGGGAAAGAGTACGAACAAGGGAAGAAGACCGGCTACATGGAACTTGCAGTAGAGCAGAAAAGGAAGGTCCAGGGAAATTCAGTCTTCCTTCTCAGGTAGCGAGCTAGACGGTGGGGTCGCTAGCTGAGAAGAGGAACTGAAGAAGAGACTGCTGAAGCCAATCAGAAGCCAAGTGCACACACAGGTCTGCAGTCAGAAGAGAGATGTTTCTGAGCTAACAGGACAAGATAACCATTCAAAATGTGGATATTGATGAGTTTCATAAGTAGAATATTTTGAATAAACACAGACCTGAGAATGGAAACTTGGAGACTATAATTAATGGGTAGATCAAGAGAAAGAACTGAGTTGGAAATTCAAGAATAATAAGAAGGTGGGGAGGAGTCAAGATGGCGGAGGAATAGGACGGGGAGACCACTTTCTCTTCTACAAATTCATCGAAAGAACAACAGAACGGTGAACAAAGTTCACAAAACAACTTCTGATCGCTAGCAGAGGACATCAGGCGCCCAGAAAAGCAGCCCATTGTCTTCGAAGGGAGGTAGGACAAAAATATTAAAGATTAAAAAGGGACACAAGAACGAGGGACGGAGACCCGTCCCGGGAAGGGAGTCTCAATAGAGGAAGTTTCCAACCACCAGGAAACCCTCGCGCTGGCGGGTCCGGGGGAAGTTTTCAGATCTCGGAGGGCAACCTAACTGGGAGGAGAAATTAAATAAGGCCCACAGATTACGGGCTAAAGGCAACTCCCAGGAGAAAAGTACCCCAGACGCCCGCACCCGCCACCAGCAAGAGGGGGCGGAACGGAGAGGAGCGGGCGGCATTCCTTAGGGTGGGGACCGGCCAGAGGGCCCTGAGAGCAGCCGGAGGGAGATTTTTTAAACTGTGGGAGAGCGAGGGAAGAATTGACCGGCCGGAACACACCGCCGGCGGTTCGCAAAACAAAGGGACTGAGAAACTCCAGAGAAGAGCCGCCCCATCCCCGCTGGAGGTAGGAGGCGGGGGGAGGGGAAAGGGGCAAACCCAGCCCCAGAGAAGCCGCCCCCTCCCACCCGGCAAACAGGCCCGGGTCCTGTCTGAAGACTCCCTGAGACCCGACCGGCGGCGCGCGCTAGGGCCGCGGAGGGAGGGGGCGCGGGGCGCCCAGGAGAGGACGCCAAGCCTCTGGCTGCCCGGCCAGGACACGGCCAGTGCTCCCCACACACAGCGACCGCTGCCTGCAGCGCCCCGCCCGCCCCGCCCCAGGACTGAACTGAACTAGCGAACCTAAGTAAGAGATCACCTCCGCTCGCCTGTGTCTGTGTCAGGGAGGAAACTACACACCGAAGAGACGGCAAACAGAAGCCAGATAAAGAAAGGGAATCGCTTCAGAAAGGTCCGGTGCATCAGGTTAAAATCCCTGAAGGCAACACTGACTACACCGGACGGGGCCTATAGATATCAAGAAGTGTAAGCTGGAAAAAGGAGCTATCTGAAATTGAACTGAACCTACACTGACTGCAACAGCTCCAGAGGAAATCCTAGATATATTTGCATATTTTTTGTTTGTTTTTTGTTTGTTGTTGCTGTTAAATTAGAAAAAAATTTTTTTTTCTTTTCTTTTTTTTCCTCAATTTTTTCTCTTTTATTTTCTTTTAACCTTCCCTGCTACTCCCCCATTACTCCTCAGCTTTCATTTTCATATATTTTTATGATTTTTTTCAATTAGGGGAAAAAATTTGTTTTTCTTTTTCTTTCTTTTTTTGTTTTGTTTTTTGTTTTTCTTCTTTTTTTCTCTTCTTTTTTCGTCTTTTTTCTTTTCTTTCTTTTCTTTTGCTTGTTTTTCTCTCCTATTTCCTTTTAAAGTCCTCTAATATTCCTCTATTATTCCTTAATCTTCATTTTAATCTCAATATAAACTTGCAAAAAAAAAAGGAAAAAAAAAAAGAAGAGAGAGAGAAGCCCTATTTTTAAACTGAACTCCATACATATTTCTAAATTTGGGGTTTTTGTTTTTTGTTTTTAAATATTTTATTTCAAACAGTCTAACCTCTATGCTAAATCTTTTAATCTTTGTCTATCAGTATGTGATATAAATGTTGGACATTTAAGAATCCAATATTCAATTCCCATTTCTATTCATGAGTGTGTTGATTACTCTCTTCCACTTTTGACTCTCTGTTTTCTACCTCAGAACAACTCTATTTCCTCCTTTCCCCTTCTCTTCCCAATCCAATTCGGTGAATCTTTGTGGGTGTCTGGGCTATGGAGAACACTTTGAGAACAGATAACAGTGTAGATCTCTCTTTCCTCTTGAGTCCCCCTTTCTCCTCGCCTGCTCACCTCTATCTCCTTCCTTCCTCTCCTATTCTTCATGTAACTCTGTGAACCTCTTTGGTGGTCCCTCACGGTGGTAAGTCTTTTCACCATTAACCTAGAAGTTTTATTACCAGTGCTGCATAGTTGGAGAAGTCTTGAGACTATTGGTAGAATAAAACTGAAATTCAGAGGCAGGAGACTTAAGCCCCAAACCTGTGAAAACCATACAGCTCCTGACTACACAGAACATTAAGGAATAAGAGTCCATCCAAAAGCCCCCATACCTACACCAAAACCAACCACCACCCAAGAGCCAAGAAGCTCCAGGACAAGACATACTACATAAATTCTATAGTAACACAGGAACATAGACCTAAGTGTCAACATATAGGCTGCCCAAAGTCACACCTAACACATAGAACCATTGCAAAACTCATCACTGGGCACTCCATTGCACTCCAGAGAGAAGAAATCCATTTCCACACTCCAGAACACTGACACAAGCTTCCCTAACCAGGAAACCTTGACAAGCCAATCGTCCAACACCACCCACTGGGTAAAATCTTCACAATAAAAAGGAACCACAGACCAGCAGAATACAGAAAGCCCACCCCTGACACAGCAATCTATAACAAGATGAAAAGGCAGAGAAATACCCAACAAGTAAAGGAACATGAAAAATGCCCACCAAATCAAACAAAAGAGGAGGAGATAGGGAATCTATCTGAAAAAGAATTTCGAATAATGATAATGAAAATGATCCAAAATCTTGAAAGCAAAATGGAGTTACAAATAAATAGCCTGGAGACAAAGATGGAGAAGATGCAAGAAATGTTTAACAAGGACCTAGAAGAAATAAAAAAGAGTCAATTAAAAATGAATAATGCAATAAATGAGATCAAAATCACTCTGGAGGGAACCATGAGTAGAATAACAGAGACAGAAGATAGGATAAGTGAGGTAGAAGATAAAATGGTGGAAATAAATGAAGCAGAGAGGAAAAAAGAAATGAGGACAACCTCAGGGACCTCTGGGACAATGTGAAATGCTCCAACATTCGAATCATAGGAGTCCCAGAAGAAGAAGACAAAAAGAAAGGCCATGAGAAGTTACTCGAGGAGATAATAGCTGAAAACTTCCCTAAAATGAGGAAGGAAATAGTGACCCAAGTCCAAGAAACCCAGAGAGTTCCAAACAAGATAAACCCAAGGCGAAATACCCCAAGACACATATTAATCAAATTAACAAAGATCAAACACAAAGAACAACTATTAAAAGCAGCAAGGGAGAAACAACAAATAACACATAAAGGGATTCCTACAGTGAAAGTTTTAGGTTTCCTACTAGAAAAAAATAGCTTATCAATTTTATTCCCAGTGGTTGAAACTATAAATCATAAAAGTAAGTTGGCAGTCATGTTTTTCGTCATGTGTCATAAAGACAAATGTAATCAGGATTAATGCAGCACTGTTTATAATAGCCAGGACATGGAAGCAACCTAGATGCCCATCAGCAGACGAATGGATAAGGAAGCTGTGGTACATATACACCATGGAATATTACTCAGCTGTTAAAAAGAATTCATTTGAATCAGGTCTAATGAGATGGATGAAACTGGAGCCCATTTTACAGAGTGAAGTAAGCCAGAAAGATAAAGAACATTAGAGCATACTAACACATATATATATATGGAATTTAGAAAGATGGTAATGATAACCCTATATGCAAAACAGAAAAAGAGACACAGATGTACAGAACAGACTTTTGGACTCTGTGGGAGAAGGCAAGGGTGGGATGTTTCAAGAAAACAGCATCGAAACATGTATATTATCAAGGGTGAAACAGATCACCAGCCCAGGTTGGATGCATGAGAAAGTGCTCGGGGCTGGTGCAATGGGAAGACACAGAGGATCGGGTGGAGAGGGAGGTGGGAGGGGGGATCGGGATGGGGAACACATGTAAATCCATGGCTGATTCATGTCAATGTATGACAAAAACCACTACAATATTGTAAAGTAATTAGCCTCCAACTAAAAAAAAAAAAAAAAAAAAAAAAAAAAAAAAAAAAAAAAACAAAATCAGGATTAAGAGGAAGATAGAGATTAAAGGCAGAAAGAAAGGGAAAGTCAGGGTTTTAGCAACATTTAGATTCTCACTTCTGATTGTTCCTGAGACTCAACAATCTTTCCCTTGAGAAGTGTGAGATCATCAAGATCCTTATAATAAAAATCTCCCTCCTGCTTAAGTAAATTCATGACTTAGTTACTAAGTCATGTCCGACTCCTGCGACCCATGGACTGTAGCTCTCCAGGTTCCTCTATCCATGGGATTTCCCAGGCAAGAATACTGGAGTGGGTTGCCACTTCCTTCTCCAGGGAATCTTCCAAGCCCAGGGATTGAATTCCGGTCTCCTGCACTGCAGGCAGATTCCTTACTGACCAAGTTCCCAGGCTCAGAGTATATGTTCCATAAACAGCTGCTGAACAAACACCTCCTCTCATATGGAACTTTTGTCTTGAAATTGTGTGATGCTTATGAGAATGCCTCAAAAATGATAATATATCAATATGACAGTAGATTAAAATATGTTTTGCTTCTTGAACAAATGTATTTCTTTCTATTTTTATTAGATTTTTCCTCCCAGGATAGTAATGCAATTCATTTTCAAAATGATGAATTTTTATTCCAATAAAAGAGTCATAACTGAGTTGTGATATTAATGTTATTTAACTTGAATTAGATATGACTTCTATGATCATTATAAAATACCAGGACAGATAAAGATGATATTTTTAATGAATTCTTTGAAATTTCTTCTTTCCTATTTTAAAATTTAGCTTTCCAGAAACACATAATCTTCCTCTTTATACAAAGGAGTAGTTAAAACTTAATCTATTTCCCTCTCAAAAGAAATTTGTTTAAATGACCAGAACTCTCTTGGAAAACAGTTCTGGTAACTTCTAATGAAGTTAAAATTGCATCATCATCATAATTATTAGGATTATACCCACTGGTAGAATTTTCCATTAATATAGAAAAAAAAATATTAATATGTTCATGGCTATTTTGTTATCAGTACTTTTAACTATACATGTTTTCTCTCTTCCTCTCTGTATTTTCTTTTGTCCCAAGAGCATTTATGAAAATCATATTTAATTTAACATGTGAACTTATTTGCCAAGGCAATACTTTTACAAAAGTCAGTTTTTCTTGACATCTATTTCTTCTACACAATTGCTTCTTAATTTAGTGAGACTAAGATACTCCATCATGATGTAAAATGGGAAAAGTTTAATATGTAAAATTAACATGGGTTGCAAAGCAATTATCCTCTAATTAAAGATTTTTTAAAAATAAAAGTTATATGGGGTAAATAGCCACTCTTTACCATGATACTGGTTGTTTCTTAAAATTTTGATACCAGATGTGATTAAGTATATATGTTCTAGATTAACATCCAGGATCTGGCCAATTCCCTCTGTTTCCAAGTAAAGATTATCTACCTGTTAGATATAACAGAAACAAAAACATGTATAGAGTAATCATCTCAAGCTCACATGGAACATTCACCAACATAGACCACATTCTGGGTCATAAAACACATCTTAACTTTAAAAGAATAGAAGTCGCACAATGTCTGTTCTCCGACCACAATGGAATTAAACTAGAATAATCAGGTGTGCCCAGGTCTTAATCAATGAGTTGCTCACTGATTTTCTTGACCTTGTTTCTGATGCCATACAGCAGTGCAATGTCCTTTGGTTGCAAAACTGCATGATTGTGGCTTACTTTATTAAAGTCATTTGTGTGTCTGCCGTTCTGAAAGGGTTCCCTGTTCTTCCATGCAGCACTGTTCTCATTTGACGCCAGCTTCTCTCTCAGTACACACGGAGTTGTAATTAGTCTCTGGCTCTAAGTCTGTACACAAAGGACAGAAAGTGGCACAGTCTGTCAATGTATTTGATCACGGTAGACAACAGGCCAAAAACTTAGACAAAAATCAGCCTCATTCTCCTCCTTAATAAGGGAAAGATCTGTAGTTTTTCATTAGATTTTCTGTGTACCTCAGGTGTCCTCTTCTGTTTGCCCATGTAGATTTATGTTACAGAAACATTTTACTCTGTTTTTTCAAGTTCAGCATTATAATTTAAATATGAATAATGTTTTCTATTCAGAATTTATAAATTTTCCTTTTTTATATGACATAGCTTATACAACTTACACTATTGTTTGATGATTCATCTTCACTTAGTGTCTTAGAAGATGTTAAATAGTTTTCATTGTATTGCATTGCTTTGCTTCACTATTCTATATACAAGACATTTGTAATTGCTCCCTCAAGTGCAAAGACCACATCAGGCAGAAAAATTCATGCAGAAAAATATTTAGGTTATAGCCTTCAAAAAATGGCTGTATGTAAAATTACTATTTTTAAATATTCAAGGATTTTGTTCACTTTGTTCTTGTTCTTTCTTGAATCTTCCCTGACCCTTCAGACTGTGGGATCTCCTTATTATATACTCTGATAGTATCACTTTCTTATCTTTCATAACTTTTATCTCAATTTAAAAGTATATGCTTATTTTGAGATTACTTGATTAATGTCCAAATTTTCTTGTAGTTTGTAAACTCCATGAAGGCAGAAAAAGTGAAAATGAAAGCCACTCAGTCATGTCTGATTCTTTGTGACCCCATGGACTGTAGCCTGCCAGGCTCCTTTGTCTATGAAATTATCCAGGCCAGAATACTGGAGTGGATAGCCTTTTCCTTCTCCAGGGGATCTTCCCAGCCCACGTATCAAACCAATTCTCCCACTTGCAGGCAGATTCTTTACCATCTGAGCCACCAGGGAAACCCAAGAACTGGAGTGGGTAGCCTATCCCTTCTCCAGGGGAATCTTCCCAGCCCAGGAATTGAACTGGGGTCTCCTGCTTTACAGGCGGAGTCTTTACCAGCTGAGCTATCAGAGACTTAATGAAGAAACAGGAACAGACTAAAATGTTTTAAGAAAGAAAACCACAAATAATTCAGCTTATACAGGCTGCACGTCTGTTTCTCTGTCTTGTAACACCCCAGGTGAGGGCAATCCAGGGCTGGTGGGATGGATGCTCTCCTCAGCACGGGCCTCGTCCTGACTGAAGAGCTGCCAGTGTCTTACTGCCTCTGTCAGAAGAGGCAAGGACCAGAGCGGCGTGTGTGCAGTAGCCCTTTAAAAGGTCAGAGTCCCTGAAGAAGACGGTGTTGCTTCTACGCTCAACCTATCAGCCACAGCTTATTCACATGGTCCCTAATAATTGCAAAAAAAAAAAAAAAAAAAAAAAAATCTGGGAAATGTAGGAGTTAGCTTGCAACCA
Organism: Hydropotes inermis; assembly: GCA_020226075.1. Classification (NCBI taxonomy): domain Eukaryota; kingdom Metazoa; phylum Chordata; class Mammalia; order Artiodactyla; family Cervidae; genus Hydropotes; species Hydropotes inermis. The sequence continues at coordinate 72,111,437 of CM035278.1, read as the reverse complement.
TCTATACTGGGAAAGATGAGGAGACTGAACTAGCAGTGTGCCACAATATCTGTGTTTGTTGTTATTGAACGTTACGTCTTCAGAGCCCACTCCAGAGCAAAGCTATTCAAAGTGTAAATGGACGAATGCATTTTAGATTCACACCATTGCTGACCTTCCCCTACATTTGACCCTTGCCTCTCCCCCGACCCGAGAAAGCTGTGAATCCAGAAGAGCAGGAGGCCTAGGAGAGTTACAGGAGTGAGACAGTAGCTATGTGTGCACCACGGGTCACAACTTTTATCTTTTATGCAAGGGTGAAGTTGACAAAATTAGTTGATACTTATGATGTAAGAATCATTAATCCTTAAGATGAAATGAAAATATTTCAGAATATACCCAGGTCACTGGGGCCTCTCAGGTCTAGTCATCCTTTGTGACACCACCCATCACTCTTAAGTTGAAGGCATGGTTCATTCCTGCAATTGAACACAGAGGACCGAGGAAGACAACACACATACATCTCCAAAACCCAAACGTAAGTTTTGAGAGGTAGCGCAGTACCAATATATAATAAGGAAAAAAGAAATGCTTCTCTCACAAATGGTTACCACTTCACATTGTCAAATAAATGAGAAATAGAACCATGACTCTCCAAGGAAAATTTAACTGGAACTTCCTTCATGTCCGCTTAGCACATTTTAAGGCAATTTCCACATGGTATTACACTTAATCTGTGAGCTGTTTGTGGACTGAAGGCATGTCTTGTTTATGTTTATACAATATTTCCCCCCAAGAACTAAGTGGCACTCAACAAACGTCTGTTGAATGAATCAGTGAATAAATGAGGGATTAATGAATCTCCTGAGTTATTGCACTAAAAATGTAAGTGGAAAAAAAGATAAATTGAAGCATAAAACCTCCTCTACCCTCAGGAAAACCTGAAGGAATCTCTAAGCTTCCATAGGGTCTTTGTGAAGAAAAGGCATTAATCATTAAAAGGAAACAATGAAAGAAAGGAAATAGCATTTTTGGTATAGCCTAAGACTCATTGGAAAAGACCCTGATGCTGGGAGGGATTGGGGGCAGGAGGAGAAGGGGACGACAGAAGATGAGATTGCTGGATGGCATCACAGACTCAATGGACATGAATGTGAGTGAACTCCGGGAGTTGGTGATGGACACGGAGGCCTGGAGTGCTGCGGTTCATGGGGTCGCAAAGAGTCGGACACGACTGAGCAACTGAACTGAACTGGAAAAAATGTGAAGTTTGGTTATGAAGGAGAAAAATATTTCTCAATTCTATTGTAGGATTGGAGTTCGCTGTGTATCAGAATTGAGATGTGCATTGGGAATGTGTGTGCACTTGAAATACTCCTCATGGCACAAAGCTGCCATTCGTGGGCTCCCAGGGTGCACTCAGGGTGACAGAGGACAGGACTCATGTCCATCCTGGCTGCTGCCAAGCTACTTAGGAAATGTCAGCGCAGACCACTGACTCTCTCCCTCACCTACCAAGTTTGTTACTTTGACATGAATGTCTCAGATAGGAAAAAAAAAAAAGTACTGTGGAAGAGAAGCATGGATTGTGGAAGAAGATCAACCGCTGTGGTTAAGAGGCACATTTCCCAAAAGGGAGCGGATAGATTTGCAAAGCAGAAGTCAGAAAGACGAAGCATGGAATGGAAGGAGCCAGATTGGGAACATGGATGTATCCAACAGGGGTCCCCGCAGGAAGACTTGAGCTTCTTGGGTGACTGTCTCTCTGGACCTTGGGAAAGTCATATTTGTTGTATATTTAGTAACTCTTGGTAGCTTCCCTGGTGGCTCAGATGGTAAAGCATACACCTGCAATGTGGGAGACCCAGGTTCGATCCCTGGGTTGGGAAGATTCCCTGGGGAAGGAAATGGCAACCCACTCCAGTATTCTTGCCTGCCAAAGCCCATGGACAGAGGAGCCTGGTAGGTTACAGTCCGTGGGGTTGCAGAGTCAAACACTATTGAGCAACTTCACTTTCCTTTAGCAACTCTTACATTGTGCTGAGCTGTGTAACAAGGTTCGAGCAAACTCTTCTGGGTATTGAATGGTGGGCCATAGGAAGGAAGCGTGAGCCTGCCCTTTGGTAAACTTGTTCACCTTGGTGACCAGGGAAGAGGCCTACGGCTTTTAATCAGTCCTGGGACAGAGCCAGAGCAGGGCAGGGCTACTGTGAGAGGACCACTCCCAGACAGAAGGGAGGCAGAACTTCAAACTACAGACAGCATGTCTCCTTCCCCAAAAGACAGACAGTTTTTTCTAACCTTCTCCTTGTTTGAATCTAATCTAACCTAGAAGTTTAGAGATCCAGAATTCTCAGGGGACCATAACTGTCCTTCACTTTGTCCTTAATATTTTCATTTCCAAAGAAATATGTTAGAGGCCAGAGAGCTTACAGGTATGAAGAAATAGCGCTTATCTCTGTTATCTGATTGGTCCCAGAAATTCATGGGGTCACTGATGGGAAGGACGTGTCCCAGTAATGCTCTGGATTTAAAGACCATAGTACTCTGAGGACCTAAAATAGCTTCACAACTTGTCTTTATTAAGTAGCACTTATTTTTTAAGCTTAATGTGATAGTTGTTCATTCAGTAACTACTGAAAAAGACTGCCAAATGCTTTTAAAATATTATATTGCTTTAACTGTATACTTATGGTCACCTGTTCTCAATTGGAACATGTCATTTCCAATCTGGAGACTAATTCAAAGTGAAAATAACCATTTGGCTATCAATATTCATTCATTTTACACAGATGTGTGTATTTACCTAAAACTTTTATGCTTAATATATGACTACTCATTTCTCTGTTAAATCGCCTACAAATTCTCCATTGTTTTTCCATGGTTTATAAGAGCTGCATATTCCCTAGCTAAAGGGCATATACCCAATTGTTCAGTCTCTCAGTCGTGTCCAACTCTTTGAGACCCCATGGCCTGCAGGACGCCAGGCTTCCCTGTCTTTCACTACCACCCAGTAGGCACTCAGTAATTGCACATTGATGATGACCACGCTAATGGTAATGGAGGACATAAGATGAGTTAAATTCACTATTTTCTCCTCATCCAGCAGGAATGAATTTTCCCCCCATGGCAGAATTCCAGGGGCAGTGATGAGATCTCAAGGCTTCCACAGTCAGATTTGTCTCTCGTCTGCCTGGAGTTCTCTCCCTTTTGCCCCAAGCCTTCTCCCAGGGCTTCCTGCAGTCAGCAGAAGGGTCTGTGCAGGGGACCTTGGCTGCAGCTCCTTGGCTGCTGTTTGGAAGTGGGTTAGCCAGCAGGGCTGGACCATGGACAGCCCCACCGTCAACATCAGTCAGAAACAGTTCCCAAGACTCAGGCTTGTGAAGGTAACTTGTGGGCACATCTCCTTGAAAAACCCTCTGGCCCATAAAATGGTTCAATAGATAAATCAGTGCCATGCTCTCACTGATAACTTTCAGGAAAATGTAAGCCAAGTTGCAGAAAAGAAACACCACTTTTGTATTTGATCAGGTCTGCATATTTATTAACAATTTGTTAGGAAGCCGGTTGTGAAAAGTTTCTTAATCTGAAACCAGTTAATCTGAGTTCTCCTCCTAAAGTCAATAACCTTGGATTCTCTTTTTATAAACATATTAAGTAAATCCGTTGGTTGAAGTGAAGTAAAGTAAAGTGAAAGTCGTTCAGTCGTGTCCAGCTTTTTATGACGCTGTGGACTATACAGTCCATGGAATTCTCCAGGCCAGAATACTGGAGTGGGTAGCCTTTCCCTTCTCCAGGAGATCTTCCCAATCCAGGAATTGAACCCAGGTCTCCCACATTGCAGGTGGATTCTTTACCAGCTGAGCCACAAGGGAAGCCCAAGAATACTGGAGTGGGTAGCCTATCCCTTCTCCAGGGGATCTTCCCAACCCAGGAGTCGAACCAGAGTCTCCTGCATTGCAGGCAGATGCTTTACCAACTTAGCTATCAGGGAAACCCAGGTTAAGGAATTTCTGACTGGGCCATTTATAGAGATATTTGGTCCTACATGAGGTACAAAGCTGACTTGTTCTCTCTGGTAATTCTGTCTTTAATCTCAGTTGAAATCGTATCAGGTAAAGCCTATACTGGCCTTTCCTCTGGGTACCAGGAAAGCATTTCCTCTGGGTACCAGGCTCTGATGCTGTTAGCCTCCTATTTATCAGATTATCTCCCATTTTCATCCTTAAATTACATTTGAAATATTGAAAAGTTTTTGCCTGGCAAATAGTGGCTGTATAAACATTCCTTGAATACAAAAATCATCTCTTTTTTATTTTGTGAGATAATTTATTTTCATTTGTGTGTAGGGTTTCCAAATTCTATACAACTTGTTTTAAAACAAAGTAGTACAATTAAAACAATTTCTGTGGTTAAAATTTTTGGGAAGTTTGGAGTAAGATCAAGTTTACTTACTGAATCATTTGAGAGAACTAGCTTATTTGAGGTCAAAACAATTAAAATAATATATCTTGGCAATGCCCAGAGCATGATTTACTTTATTCCCTAAAAACTGGTGTTAATTTCCACTGGCTATCCTAATTCACTATGTCTTGGATAAGCTAATTAAAACCAGATGATCTTAGTTTGCCTATTTCAGAGACTTAAAGAATTTTCAAATAACTCTGCCAAAGAAAGTTAAAGCCTGTATAAGCTTAGAATTCAATATATGGCCTAGATTTGGTAGAACATATAATAAACACATTTTAAGAGGTTATTTAATTATGGTTTTTTTCAGATTTCTGAATTATTTTATAATTTCTAAATGGCAGTCATAGTACATCTATATGATATAATAATACATACTGAATGGTATATCACTTTTCAGTCTGATATTCACAAGGTTGGTGATGGACAGGAAAGCCTGGCGTGCTGCAGTCCATTGAGTTGCAAAGAGTCGGACGCAGCTGAGCAACTGAACTGATTCCCAGGGTGCTGGTTCCTGGCATTTTATGTGAAATGAAGATGGATAATATGTGGAAAATTTGTCTGGGTGCCCTCTCAGGGGGGTCATGACTATTAGGAAGATCCAGAAAACCCACAAAATCCACAGGATCATTGCCACTTTGCAAATTCTCGGTCTCTCATACTTCTGACTGACCAGCTATAAATTAGAGCTTCCCACAATCCCTTCCTCAGGTTCAGTTAGTTGCTATCATGACTCACAGAACTCAGGAACACACTTCACTTACATTTACTGGTTTATTAGAAAATGTATTATAAACATACAGATGAACAGCCAGGCGAAGAGGCAGCCAGGACAAGATTCAGAGGGTCCTGAGTGCGGGAGCTTCCATCCCCTTAGAGATGGCGTGTGCCCCTCCTGGCTTACAGATGTGTTCACCAGCCCAGACGCTCTCCAAACCCCATCATTTAGGAGTTTCATGACATAAACATGATTGATTAAATAACAGGAAGTTATTATAATAACCTAAATAACAGGTGGTTAACTTAATCTCCAGACCCTCCCCTTCCTGGAGACTGGGAAAGCAGGGCTAAAATTTCTAAGCTTCTAATCAAGGCTTGGGCTTTCTGAGGATATAACACCATCCTGAAGGTATCTAGGGATCCCTAAGGATCACCTCATTAGAACAAAAGAAGCTTTTTTTTTTTTCCACCCTTGTCACTCAGAAAAATCCAAGGGTTTTAGGAGCTCTGTGCCAGGGATGTGGGCCAAAGACTAAATATCTGCCTGGGATACCACAAAAAGGTATTGCAACTGCTTAAAAAAAAAAAAAAGAATTAATTGTTGACATTGGCAAACACTCTAGAATTGGTGGTCAGAAGTTAAGGACTTGTACTAAGAAGGTAGATATGGCAATGGAAAAGAGAGAGGCAATGTGAGAAACCCTGTCAAGACAGAATCAATAGAATTTTAGATAGCCTGTTGAACACTGGGGAGGGAGGGGGAGAAGGGCTCAAAGAAGGCTCTTAAGTGTGAGTCTACATTGCTGAGAAGATATTGATGCCCCTTACTAAGAGGTAAAAGTAGAGAAGGCTCGCTTGGGAAGAAGTTCAATCTTGTACATGCAGAGTTTCAAATACCAGTAAAAAAAAAAATCCTTGTGCCACATCTTCCTGTTTCTGCAGATGGGTTCTTATCTTTCTGTGCCCCTCGATGCAACTTTAAAAGACTTCCTTTTCCTTCTGTTTTTCTCTGTTCTGTCTGAAATATACCTCTTCAAATTTTGAAAATAGTAAGTAGCTTAGCCACGTCCTTTAATATACTCAATTTTTCCCAAGTAGCCAACCATCTCTAACCTCTGTTGGAAATTTTGAAAGAAGTCAATAGAAAGTTGGCCATCTGTAACGGGGAGGAGGAGAATGGAAGGGAGAGTTCTTGAGGTAGACTTGGCCACCAGGTAACTTCGGTACAATCTCAGACACTCTATGTGTCAATGAACTCTGAGTCTAAAGATCAGCACTGGCTTCAACTTTGCTGGACATTTTCTAGTGCTTTTAAAGGAGTCTTGATAGATGTGGAATGAAAGGTGATTCCCTCTTTCCATGTCAGAAATTCTTTTGTCCATTGTCTCTTGCTATAAAAATCAGAATCAGTAAATCATGATGTCTGAGATAGAATGGTTGGCTTGCTCTTATCATAGCTATCTGATTTAGAGTAGTATCTGAAGACAATCTAAATAATTGCCTCTGCTTGATAGCTACTTTTGCTGCACATATAATGACAAGAATTGTCTTTGTTATAGGCATAATTTCATTTAAGCAACAATTTTAGGAGGATGAGATATTGTCAAGCACACCTCCATCATCAGTGTTAAACATACAAACAGAATCTCCATCTCAGGACAGAGTGACACTGTTATTCTAACTTTTTGCACACCCTGCTTTACAGGCTTTTAACTGAATCCTGTCTCTCACTGGAGTTGAAGCCCTCCATTCACCAGTTTTACCACAGCTGAACGTTTCCTCAATGAAGTCAGGTTCCACCTGTCAACCATACTCTCCCCCCTATCATCACTGACTCACAAATTTGTGAACAGACATTCCTTACCAGACCACAAGAGGAGTCTTCCAGTGACTGGGGTTTGAAGACTCAGCAAGGGTCGTCTTTCGGCTCATCTACAAGAGGAAGCCGTCCTATGGCACTGCCCCGTTAGTGGCTTTCTGCCCTTAACCACAGACACCATCCCCAGACTCTTTCAGTGCCTTTCCAGAACACTCACCAAAGAAACAATGCCATTCATTCTTCAAGGACTTTGGCTTTTCAAAGCTGTTTCACTCAGATTCAGCCTTTAGGTTCATAAAATATTTAGACACGAATCATTTACTTCTTCCTCGAGGACACTGCATGAGTTTGATCATTCGTTTACGTCGTTTCCTCCACATTGACCTGAGGTACCTTGGATCCTGTTGAGACAGCATCGAAAATGGTTTGAGCTCTTGCCTTTTAAATCATGACTTCTGCAGAACCTGCAATCAAGCTTTCAAAAAATTCCAAAGCAAGAACGGGCTTTGAGATCATTTGTGATGTCAAGGGTGGTGCGAGCCAGAATTTTTCAGTGAAAAACACAATGCTGGTTTCCTGTGAGCAAACGAAAGGAATATTATCTTTCAGTTTTATGAACTTCCTTTAAAAATACAAACTGTTGTGATAAGATTGGGACCAGCAGATGATGACATTGGATTTGGAACTCTGCTCGGTGTCCAGAATGAACCATCCGTTCAGAAAGGGAAGAGAATTACAGAGGCCACTGGGTTTTTTTTAACAAGGAACACCTTGTTCTGTAGAAACCTCTCTGGTACATTCCATTTGTTTTAATGAGTTCTGTTTATGGCAAAATGCTAAATGTGTATTCTATAAAGTGCAATTTAATGCTGCATAAGCCTGTAAGATTCTAAGATAAAATCCCAGATAGGGTGAGAGACAAGCTCTGTCCTAACACAGTTCAAAGAGATTTCACTTGAGCAGCTCCAGGATTCTTCCCCACGATGCAGTGAACCGCTTTATCAGTCGTAAGGGACACGACACAACGTTCTGTATAGAGTTCATATTGCCATCCCATCCCATGTTCTCTCCAGGAACTCTATCAAATTTTTCACAGAACTTATTTGGATACTATGTCACCTTTCCTTCTAACAATTTAAGGTAATCAGTAGACACTACAGACAATTCACACTAACTCACTCATTCACCCTTTTATTCATTAATTAATAAAAAGGCATTGCATGCCTACTATGCTCACTATGTTTCATTAATTTTATGGGACATTTATCCTATGCCTCATACTGAACATGAAAAGATACACATAAAGTTGGGCTTGCTTCCAGAGTGTATATAGTCTCATTAGGCCAAAAAATGAGTGCTATTAAGACAATTATTAAAATGAAAGAAGTTAAATGTCTTAATTAATTTAATATAATGTTTACTATTATTTATTTAAAAATTACCAGGTAAGCAGACACTGAAAAAAGCACCTTATTTTACTTTATGAAATGTTTTTTATTATTTTTTATGGAGTATAATTACCTGACAATGTTGTGTTAATTTCTGTTGTACAACAAAGTGAATCTGCTGTATGTAGACATAGATCCTCTTCCTTGTGACATGCTTCCCACCCCTCCAACCATTTTAAATCTAAATTACCTCATTTAATTCTCATAAACCCCTAAGGGGTGAGTGTTAACTCCAATTTGTAAATGATAAAACAGGTGTAAAGATATTGACTACCATCTCATCACTTGATGACCACCAAACACCTTGCATTTTACCAGTTTTCCAGTTAAAATGCTTTTGGCTTAGAGTAGACTGGATAAAAGTATCTTGAATCATAATTTATTAAGCCAGAAGAAGAAGTCTGGAGGGAAGCAGTTCTAGGGCTGGTTATGTTTCCAGCTTCAAAGAAGAGTGCTGCATTTCTCTGTGGTCTCTTGACTTGCATGTCAGGGTTACTAGAGTCAGCACGGCTTCAAGCATCCCACCTCGACATGATCAAATCCGAGAAAGGAAAGCACAGAGAGCTGCTTCTGGCTTTCTTAGCAGAGAGAACACCGTTTCTCATCAGCCCTGCATCGGACTCTCTCTGACATTTCTTTGGCAAAAATTAGGTCTCACACCCACTCCTAGACAAATCACAGGCCAGGAGCATGAGATTACAGGGGTCAGCCAAGATCAGTTATGATTCATCCCCTTGAAGATGAGTATAATTTTGCCTTTTACCTGAATAAAGTCAGGTAAAGGAAGGGAAAAGGGGACAACCTGTAGGATCTCCCTTATATATTAAAGTGCTCAAAGATTCCAGGTAATAAGGAATTTTCTCACTTGCCATTAGACACATCATCCTCCACAAGATTTTAACCGAGACTGAAATTTTTAATTTAGCATTAACCTAAGCATGTGGAACTGAAGTATGATAAGTCTACAGGACATCTTGGTGGAGTTGGGCCTTGTGTGCCTTATGTAAACGTACTAACACCAAATTCAGCCTGAGAATGGGCCCAGTCATTAAAAGGAAGAAAATATTGCACTATACCATGAAACTAGACAATGTAGACTAATCACATTCTTGTTTTAAAACAATTTATATCACTGAGACAAAGATTTTTAAGTCAAACATCTTTGAACACATTTCCTTTAAACTTTATTCAGAATAATGAGTCTGATCAACTCAGATTTCTTGACGGACATATTACCTGTTTAAAAAAATCTTTGCAACACATTTTTTTTAAAAAAAGTCTTAGGTTTAAGATGTCAGACTTAGGTTAAGATGTCAGACTGAAGAAACATCTATTTAAGCTGTGAGTGCATACTGTCATGTCCAACTCTTTGCGACCCCATGGACTGTAGTCTGCCAGGCTCCTCTGTCCCTGGGATTCTGCAGGCAAGCGTACCTAAGTGAGTTGCCATTTCCTTCCCCAGGGGATCTTCCCAACTCAGGGATCAAATCCATTTCCTGCATCTCCTACACTGGCAAGCAGATTCTTTCCCACTGAGCCACCTGAGAAGCCCCTATTTAAGCTACTCTTGTGTTAGCCGTTCAGTCATGTCTGACTCTTTTTGACTCCATGGACAATAGCCCACCAGGCTCCTCCACCCATGGGATTCTCCCAGCAAGAACACTGGAGGGGGTTGCCATTCCCTTCTCCAGGTTATCTTCCTGACCCAGGGATTGAACCTGGATCTCCTACATTTCAGTCAGCTTCTTTACTATCTGAGCTATCAGGGAAGCCCCAAGAATATTGGACTGGGTAGCCATTTCCTTCTCCAGAGGATCTTCCCAACCCAGGGCTCGAACCTGGATCTCCTACCTTGCAGGCAGATTCTTTACCATCTGAGCCACCAGGGAAGCCTCTTAAATTCAACTATATACAACAAAGATGTTAAGCCATGCAACATGTTTTACAATACAATGCAGGAGACTCTGGTTCAACTCCTGGGTGGGGAAGAGCCACTGGAGAAGGAATAGGCTCCCCGTTTCAGCATTTTGGGGCTTCCCTGGTGGCTCAGATGGTTTAAAAAAAAAATCTGCCTGCAATGGAGGAGCCTGGGTTTGATCCCTGGGTTGGAAAGATCCCCTGGAGACGGGCAAGGCTACCCACTCCAGTATTCTGCCCAAAACGCGGTACTTTCACTCTTATGTAATCCCAGTAAAACCAGAATGAAGAAAAGTTTCAAGTGAATAACCCCATGAGGAAGAGGGAAAAGAGAAAAGCTTTTTTTTTTTTTGAGAAAAATATTCCAAAATATTGTAAATTGGAAAGCAAATGCATTAAAGATGCATTACAAATGTGGGTCTTTAAAGCAGGAGAAGTTGAGAAACAAGGTGATTTACTCTGCAGAATACTCAAAAGCATCATGTAAATTAATGGAATTAGGTCTGACTGGGGCTGGGGCAGTTACATCACTTAAATAAAGAAGATTATGTGAAAATGATCTAGAATCCAGTTCTAGTCTAAATCCCTAGGCAACTGCTCCTGTGCTACCTATAGCAAATAACTGCAGATTTCCTGATGGGAGATATCAGCACAGTTGAAGTTCTAGGTACTCTGTAAAAACGAGATGAGTTTATACTCATTGATTACTAACTGCAGAGACTGTGCTCTCTAGTCCCATTCCCCAGCTCAGCTCCCAATACCTGAAAGTCAGTCCTGACTTTAAGAAGATTAGATGACTTCTCTGGGGAACCTGACTACCCAAGATGAAAGATGTGCAGATTCTGACTTTGATGATGCCTTAACAATTGGTTCACTCAGATCACTATATATATAGCATGTATACATTTGGAGTTTCCAATCAACTTTTTGGTCCATTATTATTAATTATGAGCAGACAGTTAAGGCTCACAAAACATCTGAAAACTACTGATTTTCCAGGAGTTATGTATGGGTGTGAGAGTTGGACCATAAAGAAGACTGAGTGCTGAAGAATTGATGCTTCTGAACTGTTGTGTTGGAGAAGACTCTTGAGAGTCTCTTGGACAGCAAGATCAAACCAGTCAATCCTAAAGGAAATCAGTCCTGAATATTCATTGGAAGGACTGATGCTGAAGCTGAAGCTCCAATACTTTCACCACCTGATGCGAAGAGCCAATTCATTAAGACTCTGATGCTGGGAAAGATCGAAGGCTGGAGGAGAAGGGGACGGCAGAGGATGAGTTGGTTGGATGGCATCACCAGCTGGATGGACATGAGTTTGAGCAACCTCCGGGAGATGGTGAAGGACAGGGAGGCCTGGCCTGCTGTAGTCCATGGGGTTGCAAAGAGTTGGACTTGGCTGAACAACAAAGAGCAACAAAAAAGTAACAACAAGCAAATAGAGGTTAAAGATAGGAAACAAGAGATAAGAAAATCAAAAGACAAGTTCAGGAGGTTCACACAAAAATAACAAAAATTCCAGAAAAACCAACAGAAATAGAGAGGAGGCATTATATCAATGAAATGATCCAAGAAAATTTCCCCAAACCAAAATATTTTCCATTTTGAAAATGCTTTTGAAGGTCTAACACAATAGGTGAAAATAAAGACACATAAAAATCTGTTACCATTAATTTTTTTAAAATACTGAAGACCAAAAGTGTAGCTACATTTTTTCAGGTTGGGGGGAAAAACAGGGCTTTGGCCACATATATAGGATTAGGAATTAGAATATACTAGAATGTCTAACCAGAACAATTAAACAAGAAATTTTAAAAATTAGAATGATTTTGAAATGTCAAGAGCAATATTGGAAGTTAGAATTCAGTGGAGAAATGCCTTCAAAATTCTGAAGGAAAATTATTTCCAAAGAATTCTATTACTTGCAAGCTATCACTCAAGTAAGGAAATAAAATAGACACTTACATACTTGCAATATCTCATGAAATTTTTCTCCCATTACCTTTTACAAAATAACATGCCCTTCCAAAACGAAGAATCAGCTGAAAAAGAGAAATACATGGGACAAAAGAAACAGGTGGAGGTAAGAGGTCAAGAGAATTCCCCAGAACATTGACAAGGGAAATCTCAGGTGAATCACGTTAGAAACTGTTTTAGAAAAGTGCAGAGGCCCATATGTAGAGCCGTCTTACCCTCCAGAGTGAGCAGATAACCACAGGGAAAGTCAGTGGAACCATCATCTCTTTTGATGAGTCTGTGGTGATGATGGGAATGCTTGAGATAGAAAGATGGTGCAATGTATAAGTATACATCTACTCTTAAGGGTTCATGAAAGCCTCATGTCTCTCTTTTACTTTTTTTGTTGAGGAAGGGAATTCATGTTTATTTTTACTCAACTAAACAAAAGCTTATCACTGTAAGGAAAGGAAAAGAAAATATGCTAGAATAAGAATTTTCCTATAAATATCTATGTGATTGCACATATGTATAAACTTGCATTAGTTATTTTTAATTGTAAAACATAAAAAATTATTTCCACTGAAGTTAAGATCAGAGCAATGATGCAAATATCATTACAGTTTTCAACCTTGTTCTGGAGGTGTTTGTCATCGCCACAAGGTGAAACATATAAATGATATCTAAAAACTAAAGTGAAAGAAACAAAATTCTCTTTCTGAAGTTGACAATTATCTTCCTAGAAAATGAGGAATATTCTTCTAAAAAATTATTGGAATAATGAGAGTTCAGTTAAGTAGCCAAATACAAGATCATCCACAATTAAAATGGCTTTCCTAAATACCAACAATCACCAGTTGGAAAAAATAATGAGGTATTAAAGTATTCCAAACATAATCACTGTCAAAAAAAGAAAATATGAAACATATAGGAATAAACAAAAATTTGCAAGATCTTTATAAAAAAATTATAAAACTTCCTTGAAGACATAAAGATAACCTAAGAAATAGCAAGATTTGAAAAGGAAGACTCAGTATTAGAAAATGTGAGTTCTTCCAGAAGTAACCAGTACAACCAAATAATGAAAATAAAAATTCAAATAGAATTTGCTACGGTGATTGAAAAGGCAGTAATAACTAATACTCATTTTTTACAAGATGAGGAAAATTGACATACACTACCAGATAACCAAATAGGACTTTTCTTTAAGAGCATTAAAAACTTTATAAGTTCCCTAGGGCTGCCATAGGGTACCAGAAACCGGGTGACCTGAAAAAAACTGAAATTTATTCTCCCACATTTCTGTGGGCTAGAAGTCCAACAAGGCTATGCCTTCTCTGAAAGGTCAAATTTCTGGCCACTCTTGGCATTTTCCCCAAATTGCAGATCAGTTCAGTTCAGTTGCTCAGTCGTGTCTGACTCTTTGTGACCCCACGGGCTGCAGCCCTCCAAGCTTTCCTGTCCATCACCAACTCCAGCAGTTTACTCAAACTCTTGTCCATCGTGTTGGTGATGCCATTGAGCCATCTCAGCCTCTGTCGCCGCCTTCTCCTCCTGCCTTCAATCTTTCCCAGCATCAGGGTTTTTTCAAATGAGTTAGTTCTTTGCATCAGGTGGCCAAAGTATTGGAGTTTTGGCTTCAGCATCAGTCCTTCCAATGAATATTCAGGACTGATTTCCTTTAGGATGGACTGGTTGGATCTCCTTGCAGATACATTACTCCAAATGCTGCCTCAGAAGTCCATGGCATTTTCTGTGTCCCATCACACATCTTCCCTCTGCACAGCTCTGCTCATCTGCTTTCAAAGACATCATCTTGCTGAATTAAGTGCCCATCCTATACACAGTACGACCTCTTCTTAACTAACTACATCTGTAAAAGCATGGTTTCCAAATAGATTCACATTCTGAGGTTCAGGTAAGGACATGAATCTGCGGAGACAATATTCAACCCAATAGGGTAACTAAAACATTGCTATTTTTAAGAAACTGCATACTAATACAGAATAGATTAATGGAACAGAATAAATCATTCATAAATAGACCCATATATTTTTTTAAAATTAAAGACTATCAAAACAAAACAGATTGGTAACTGGCTATTCATTTCAGGAAAAAAGAAGATACATTTAGGAGACTTCTTTCAAATATACATAAAAACAAGTTTTATATAAACCAAAGAGCTAGATTTTAAAAAACAAAACCATAAAATATTAGGAAGTTAATGTAAGCAGTTCACATAAAAGTCCTAGGGAGAAAAGTCAGTCACTTTTGTGATGTCTGTACCCCCAAAGTATAACACAGCAAGTTACAATTTATGAAAACCTTTAATTAGAGGGTCACTCATTTGGGGCTTAAATCATTAAGAAAACTCCTTTTAATGGGTAAAATACCCTTGAGAAAGATAATCTATCATTTCACAGCCTGTTATCAATTATCCAAAAATTGAGAGAGGAAAGAAGAGCATGCATGTGGGTATTAGAGACAAATTTCAACTGCTTATGCTATGGTTACCCTTGCCTTCCTTTTTTTTTTTTTTTTGGTAACATTTATTTATTTGGCTATGCTGGGTCTTAGTTGCAGCATACAGGATCTAATTCCCTAACCCAGGCCCTCTGCACTGGGAACACAGAGTCTTAGCTCTTGGACCACCAGGGAAGTCACCTGCCTCCCATTATGATGCAAATGAATATCAAATAATAATATAAGCAATAATAAGTACACTGTGGCTTCGTACTTGTTTGCATGCCTTAGCTCATTTAATACATCCCCATATTCTTAGGAGGTAAGCGTTATTTATTCCCATTTTAGGTCTGAAAACACTGGGGATCAGCGGTTAAAAAAAGAAGATTGTCTTTCCCTGTGTGCCCTCCCTAAGTACTCTGGAGGCCGCCAAGTGGCAGGGATCTTACTATGGTTTTGGGGCACCTGACTCTCCAGGTAGACTAAACTCTGCATGAATGCAGAAGCCAAGTCTTATTCCTTTCTGCACCCAGAACACCTCGCTAAATACTCAAATCCTAGTGGCTACTCATTAACTGATACAATTAGGGGATAGCTAGATAGGCTTCCCTGGTGGCTCAGCTGGCAAAGAATCTGCCTGCAATGTGGGAGACCTGGGTTTGCTCCCTGGGTTGGGAAGATCCCCTGGAGAAGGGAAAGGCTACCCACTCCAGTATTCTGGCCTGGGGAATTCCATGGACTGTATAGTCCATGGGGTCGCAAAGAGTCGGACACGATTGAGAGACTTTCATTACATTATTAGATGGAAGTAGAAGGAAGAACTGAAAAGAAGGGCTGGTTATACGTCAACCAAAGTTGATGGTGATTAAAATGCTGCTTCCTCCAAGTGTTCATTCTTATATTTTGTACTTAGTGAGAGAGAAACATCCCAAAGAGACTGCCCAGATTTGAAGCTTGTTTCCACTTCATGCTGTGTGACCTTGGGCAAGTGACTCAACTTGTATAAACCTGGTTCCTTTTCTGTAAAATGGAGATAACAGTAGTATCTGCCGTCTGTATGACTGAGAGGGCTAAATATGACAATCCAAGTAAAGCTTTTAGCATGCTGAGCCAACCAAGACTGTTTTACTATTCTGACAATTAGAGCATCAGGCCAGCTTTCTCCAATAGCATCCTTATGTGGTCAAGTCATTGCCCTTTTCCTTTTCTGCAACTAAAGGGTGCTCCTGTGAAACTCTTCTTCATCCAGACTGAAAGTGAGTTTAAATGTAAGTGAACATGAAAAGATGGAATCTGTTGGTGATCAAGTTAAGCTGACGTTTCAGCATAGCAGATGGTATAACTTGTGACCCACAGCAGCACTTGCCCGTTCTCATTTCCCACCTGCTAAATGTGACCCTGACTGTGGAAGATGCTGGAATGCAGTGGTAGCTGTGTAAGCAAACGAAGGAACCTCTGCTGAACGGACTCGACGATGTCAGACATGACCAAAAATTCAATAAAGAATAAACAAAAATCACCTGTAGATCAGTATTAACTGTTTACTCTCTGTTATATATTGTAATGTAGATCCTGCCTTTTCTCTCATTCCTAAATTGCTTCAGTCATGTCCAACTCTTTGCAACCCTATGACTAGCCTGCCAGGCTCCTCTGTCCACAGGATTCTTCAGGCAAGAATACTGGAGTGGGTTGCCAGTTGCCCTCCTCCATGGGATTTTCCTAACCCGGGGATCGAACTCACCTCTCTTAAGTCTCCTGCTTTGACCGGCGAGTTCTCTACCACTAGCGCACCTGGGAAGCCCTCAGGTGGCGCTAGTGGTAGACACAACGAAATCCTCTCATTATTGTCTTTTTACTTTAAGCATTCTTCAAAAATACGACCTTTGGAAAAGCTTGGAATAGTCTGTTATATGACTTCCTAGAAATTATTTATCTATTTCAAATTTATTGAATATTTTGGTGATCTTTAATTTCTTGCTCCCTCAGATAGGTTATGATAGCTGTCGCTGTACATACAGTTTTCATGTATAGCTCTGATTTTTTTCTTAATTTAAGTTCATAATACAATAGATATTTACAATAAAGATATTTCAGAATTTAAACAAGATCTGAGGATATGTCTGAAAGTCATATCAAATATGGTCAAAATACTTCATGAGTCTTACACACATTCCGAAATTACTATACCATCCACAAAAATGCTGCAACTATTATGACACCTGAGAAGAGATATTCATTATTTTCCACAATCTTTATGACCACAGCACTGGCCATAACAGATGTTGGCTTCAGTGAACCATTACAGCTACCAATAGCCCTGACCACATCTACAGCTAGCTACCTTTGTAAATTTATTTTCTACATAATCAAAGTAGAGGGCTTCCCTGGTGGCTCAGATGGTAAAGAATCCACCTTCAATGCAAGAGACCTGGACTTGATCCCTGGAGAAAGGAATGGCTACCCACTCCAGCATTCTTGCCTGGAGAAATCCATGGACAGAGGAGCCTGGCAGACTACGGTCCATGGTATTGCAAAGAGTTGGATATGACTGAGCAACTAACACGCTGTTTGCTTTTATCCAACTTAGCAGTCAGGTTGTTCTTACAAATTCTCAGAATCTTGATTATTTCTAGCATACAGCTCCCTAAGAGAGCTAGACCGCTGTGAATCAACGCTGATACCATGCATATGGCAACTTCCTATGTGGCAGTAACTCAAGACCTCAGGCAAACTGTGTTAGGACTTTTATATTAAACCTCCCCTAAGGCTTATTTCCAGTGCTCCAAAGATTTACTAAAGCAGTAATAACTACTCAAAAGAGATTAGTTCCAAGGGTACTGGCTGATAGCTTATCACAGAAGGCAGTTGCTCAGAGTCTAATGCTGGTTTGAGGAAATTGCTAGTCTCTCATATTTCCTGTTCCTCATTATTTTTTCCAAATTTCCTTTTATTCCTTGCATCTGTTGCTCATTTTTAAATATATGTTTATTTCCTTAAGATTTTCTTATTTCATTTTTTATTCTACAATTAGGGATCTCAAATAGTTATCTTTTAGCCAACTTTTCAATATGTTCAGGGCCCTTTGCCCCCATGTAGTTTAGAGTTACTTATGATAAATAATGACATTATATTGCATATTAACATTTATCATATTAACTATATACATTAGCATCCATTAGCATCTATTCTTTTAATTGCTAATGTCCTACATTTCAAGTTTATCATTCTTTATGTCACCTAGCAGAATATTTGGAAAATTCACATTGTCAAAGTTTTAGTAGATATAAGCTCTGATTACACAGTATCACTCTGGTGAGAGGAAATCATGAAAGGAATACTAGTACTGAATCAGTCTGCATCATATGCCAGCATTATGTATACTATTCCGTATTAACAAAAAACATATTACCATGCTTAAATGTGAAACTCTTTTCTTAACCAAATCATACACTTTGTCACCTCAGTGATTTTCAAAAATTACAATAGATTCTCTATAAAATAGTGAAAAGCAAACAACAGTTCCAACTGGTAAAGGGATACTTACATATACCGTCTTTATTATTTATTGTCTTAGCAATTTACATACAAACCTGAAGAGAGCATTTCCTTGGAGGTCAGAACAGTCAGGTAGGAAATGTTAACCAGGAAATAAACAAGAGTTACCAGAGGGAATGCAAGAAATAAGTACTTTCGAATTGTCTTTCTGGGTTTCTTCAGCTCGCCTGAAAGACATAAAAGAACAAAATCACAACTGGTAAATTTTATGTCTTAAATTTATCTTTAAAATTGTTCTGAAGGAGGAAACAGACGGAACAGGCTCCATCTTGAAAGCAGGATTCCATCTTGGGCCGGACTG
Source organism: Hydropotes inermis (assembly GCA_020226075.1). Taxonomy (NCBI): domain Eukaryota; kingdom Metazoa; phylum Chordata; class Mammalia; order Artiodactyla; family Cervidae; genus Hydropotes; species Hydropotes inermis. Next base: position 72,092,812 of record CM035278.1, on the reverse strand, counting down.
TGGGCTTTGAGCTCTATGCCCGGTATCTATGGAAACGGCATACAAACTGGAAAATCAGACCCTCCAGAGGGAAGAGCCCCAGGGCTCACACCTAGACTCTCCGTCACCTAAAAAAATACCCTAATTATCTGTGTAACCTTATAGAATCATAAATTCTATTATGCTTATTGGGGTATGACCACAGGCCTATTGATAACTGTCCACTGTTAACTACCTAGGCTTAAGGCATACAAATCACGGGTTAACTTTGTATCTTTCTTTTCCTTTGTTCAGACTAGTTTCAGGGAATTTGGGGAGATGGGTTTGGACATGTACGAGTATATAAGGTTTTCACAAAAACTGGACGGGGTCCTTGGCTAAGAGGAGGCTCTGCCTAGGGCCCGCCGGTGTAATAAACCGCACTCCACTATCCGCATTGTCCTTCTGAGTGAGTTTGTTTCCCGGAACGCGTGGCTACAACAGCTCCATGTATCAAGTGTTGGGCTGGATTCTTCCTATTCACCGGGGCCACTACCACACACACACACACACACACACACACTCTAATATGCACAAACACCCACAATAGTAACTACTACACACACACCCTCCCTTCAGAGCTTGGTGCTAAGTGAACAATATGGTAAAATTTCTGAATTAAAGGCACAAGAATGAAAATGGAAGCTGAGCCCGTAAGACCCTGTGGGTTCAGAGTCCACCTGTGTCTTCCGGCTTCTCTGTTAGGTACTAGGCGCTGAGTTTGAGCAGTGGGAATACAATGGTAAGCAAAAACAAACAGGAAGCTCAACCTCTCCTACTTGCTGTTCCTCATTTTTTCCCAAATTTCCTTCTTTTCCTTGAATCTGTTACTCATTTTAAAATATATGTTTATTACCTTAAGATTATGAGAAGAGCTATGATTAACTCAATGATCACATAAAGAAAAATTAAAATAGTGACTGTGATAAGTGTCCATATAAAAGAGAAAAGGCTGTGGAAATATATGATAATTTGATGGTCCCTTTTGCTATCTGCATTACAGGCACACCAAATTTCTTTCAGTTCCTCAAAAATGTACTCCCTGCTGCCCTCAGCCTGTGCTCTCACTGCATTTTCTAGTTGCTTACTTGACATTAACCCTTCCTTCAGCAACCATATCTTCTTCTGGGAAAAGAGGAGCTAACACTCTCCTTGTTGTTCCGTCACTCAGTCATGTCTGACTCTGAGACCCCAGGGACTGCAGCATGCCAGGCTTCCCTGTCCTTCACCATCTCCGGAGTTTGCTCAAACTCATGTCCACTGAATCTCATTCTCTGTTGCCTCATTCTCTTCCTGCCTTCAATCTTTCCCAGCACCAGAGTCTCTTCCAATGAGTCAGCTCTTCACGTCAGGTGGCCAAAGTAATGGAGTTTCGGCTTCAGCATCAGTCTGCCCAATGAATATTCAGGATTGATTTCCTTTAGGATAGGCTGGTTGGATCTCCTTGTAGTCCAAGGGACTCACATGAGTTTCCTCCAGCCCCACATTCAAAGGAATCAATTCTTCAGCCCTCAGCCTTCTTTATGGTTCAACTCTCACATCCGTACATGACTACTGGAAAAACCATAGCTTCGATTAGACAAACCTTTGTCAGAAAAGTGATGTCTCTGCTTTTTAAAACCCTGTCTAGGTTTTTCACGGCTTTTCTTCCAAGGAGCAAGCATCTCTTAATTTCATGTCTGCAGTCACCATCTGCAGTGATTTTGGAGCCCAAGAAAAGAAAGTCTGTACTGTTTCAAATTTTCTCTATTTTCCATGATGCCATGATCTTAGTTTTCGAAAGGCTGAGTTTTAAAAGAGCCACCTTTTCACTCTCCTCTTTCACCTTCATCAACAGGTTCTTTAGTTCCTCTTCGCTTTCTGTGATTAGGGTGGTACCATCTGCATATCTGAGGTTACTGATACTTCCGGCAGTCTTGATTCCAGCTTGTGCTTCATCCAGCCCAAGATTTTGCATGATGTACTTTGCATATAAGTTAAATAAGCAGGGTGACAATAATCAGCCTTAATGTACTCCTTTTCCAATTTTGAACCAGTTCATTGTTCCGTGTCCGGTTCTAACTGTTGCTTCTTAAACTGCATATGGGTGTCTCAGGAAGCAGGTAGAGTGATCTGGTATTCCCATCTCTTTAAGAATTGTCCACAGTTTGTTGTGATCCACACAGTCAAAGACTTGAGCATAGACAATGAAGCAGAAGTAGGTTTTTTTTTCTGGAATTCTTTTGCTTTTTCTCTGATCCAATGGATGATTCTTCTGCCTTTTCTAAATCCAGGTTGTACATTTGGAAGCTCTCAATTCACATACTGTTGAAACCTACCTCAAAGTGAACCTACTTTGAGCATTACTTTGGTAGCATGTGAAATGATGCAATTGTGTGGTAGTTTGAACATTCTTTGGCATTGCCCTTCTTTGGGATTGGAATGAAAACTGACCTTTTCCAGTCCTATGGCCACTGCTGAGTTTTCCAAATTTGCTGGCATATTGAGTGCAGCACTTTAACAGCATCATCTTTTAGGATTTGAAATAGCTCAGCTGGAATTTCATCACCTCCACTAGCTTTGTTCATAGTAATTTTTCCTAAGCCCCACTTGACTTCACACTCCAAGATGTCTGGCTCTAGGTGAGTGACCACAACATCAAGGTTATCTGTGATGTTTTATCAAGATGTTTTTTGTACAGTTCTGTGTATTCTTACCACCTCTTCTTGATCTTTTCTGCTTCTGTTAGGTCTTTACCATTTCTGTCCTTTATTGTGCCCATTTCATATGCATGAGTTCCTTTGGTATCTCTAATTGTCTTGAAGAGATCTCTAGTCTTTCCCATTCTATTGTTTTGCTCTATTTCTTTGCATTGATCACTGAGGAAGGCTTTCTTATCTCTCCTTGCTATTCTTTGGAACTCTGCTTTCAGATGGATATATCTTTCCTTTTCTCCTTTTCCTCTTGCTTCTCTTCTTTTCTCAGCTATTTGTAAGGCCTCCTCAGACAACCATTTTGCCTTCTTGCATTTCTTCTTCTTGGGGATGGTCTTGGTCACAGCCTCCTGTATAATGTCATGAACCTCTGTCCCTAGTTCGTCAGGCACTCTGTCTATCAAAACTCTCCTAGGCCAACAAAATTGTCCTATTTACATTCTCACAGCATCTGTGGAAAGAGTAAAAGAGTCAGTCAGAAGTACTCTTTCCGTGTAGACTCCTAAGCTTTCCTTTACACCAATATTCAGTGCAGAAGAGATCATGATTTAGCATTTATATATATAAAATGATTTTCCAGGATAGTCTTATTCTAAATATTGTCCCGTTTATGACACCATTTTCCCCAGTCTTACCATTTTCTGAGAACTCTCCCCGACATAAAGATTTGAACACTATAGCTATGTGTACACAATATGACCCTGGGCCCTGGTAATAGGGAACAGCACCATGCACAGACCTCTGACTCCCTGGAAGCCTATCATTGCCAGTACACAAGATTTCTTGCAGAGATTTGAACCATATGTCAAAGCTGAGAGAACCAGGAAAAAAGCCCTCAGTGTTTGCATAATAGGCAACTGATAACAATTTTTAAGTCTTAGAGCTTCCTTGATTTCTGTTGTTCCTGAAGACTGGTTGCTCAGGTCTTCCTTGAAACACAGCATTGTTCTTCTAGCCCGTTTCCTTCTGCTTGTTTAAGCTAATGTGTGTGAGTTTCTGTTACTTAAAGCCAAATACTTCTGACTAATAAATGTTTGTCCTTTGACAGATATCAAACGCCTTCCATCTACATCCACCCAGGGGTTGAATGCACTGTCCGTGGCACACACCGATATGGGCTGATTGAGGCCTGAAGAGTAAAGACTTAAAAAGCTCTCATTGAGGTGCTGCCTCACCCACTTATTCCTATGGGCTTCTGGGTGATTTACTGACTGTCAGGCTTTCAATTTCCTTACCTATATATTGGGGGTAATTGGAAAATATAGAGACAATAAAATTTCAATCAAATCCCTAGCACTTAATAAGTTATTAATGACTACGTTATTAGTTAAAGCTTTTGAGCAAGCTAAAGGGCAACTTTTATGATTACCTGTTCTTTCCTTTGGGCCTTTTGCTATTTCTCATTATGTATTAGATTATGTTAGAGATAAGGAATATAATACAATAAAATATATAATATAATAGCTATACAAGTGGTGAATATCCTTGGTTTTGAACTTAAAAGATGAATGTTCCTGCAGTAGGCAAAGGCAGCTGCCTACAAATTACCATTTTACTGGTAAAAGTGTTACTTAGAATTTAGTTATGCTTAAAAGTTATTAAGTAAGTTAACAATCCCAGCATATGCCCCAATTCCTCCAGCTTTTGTTTACTGCTTGCGGGTTTTGAAGAGTTCTGTAATAGTTGATAGGTTAGCAAATTTTGTTAATTTGTTTACAGCAGAGTCGTCGAGAAATGAAACACCGTTGGCAAAGAAACAAGATGAAATTGGCACAAACAGAAGCCAAAGATTCCTGTTTTTAAAAGAGAAAAGGACAATGTGTGTGAGAAAGAGAGAGAGGAAAAGAAAGTTTTGCTCATTATCCTCTCAAATGGCAGTGGCCCATTTAATTATAAAACACTGATCTCTCATAGTTTTCTTTTCTCAATATCTCAGTTTTAAATTCAATGCTGAGTGACTTTCCTCTCACGCTCAAAATTCACCAATGACCTCTTGGTTAGTAAAATTGTTTTTGATCATTTCTCACACTCTTCAGCTTCTGAATCATTTCACCATGTGGATTACACTCTCCCCTTTGGAAAGTTGATGATTTTCTTTCATAATTCTCTAGACTTCCTCTGGCTTCTTTATCAAATCCTCTTTCTCCGTCTACCTCCTAAAAGTTGACGCTCTCCGTCATCCGTCTCCAACCCTATGTCATCTTGTTCTTCCTCACTCTAGGTGCTCGACCTAACAACTGGATTGATTATCAAGCTGGTGAGGTGGAAACAATCTGGCAGTTACCTAAGACTGTGTGCCATGACTTACACACGTCTGCACACTTCTGGTCTCCACAGCTTCACTCAGATTTTTCTACTGCTGGAATTTTGTGGGGGGGGGGGTCCCATTAAAATTGCTACCTTTTCCACTTGATGAGACAGCAAGAGGTGGTTTTACCTTCCACTGAATTTCCACTGTAATTGTATTGTTCCCTTACAGCCACTTATGACATACTATCATATCATTACTTATTCATAAGTCACAGAATTATGGTGACTTTAAGCAATATTGCCTATTTTTCAGACAAAGGAGGGTGAAGTGCAGAGAGATAAAAACACTTGCCACAGCTAGGAAGTGGCAGAAGTCAGGCCACAAATCTAGGGAGAGCCTCTTCTACTGCTGCAGACCTCTTTGGTGGAAAAAATACATCTTACTGATCTTACGGCACTAATACAGGGCTTTAAAAATCATCCGTGTTTCAAAAAAATACCTGCTGACAAGACAGTTAATAGATGATGGACACATCAGTGACTACAGTGGGTCCTAAGATTAAGGAAACATTTTTTTCAGTAGTAGAGAGTCTGCTTCATGTTTAAATGTCCAAGAAAAACACCGATAAAAAGGTTGAAGTTGAGAAACACGGTGTAATAAGTGTGAATGTTTCCTGAGGACGTGAGAGGGAAAGTGTACAGGTGGAGGTCAAGGGGAGTGGCTGACTTTGAAAATGGAGACAGAACTTGTATCCTGACAGTGAAGGGAAGAGTACTGAATCTGACCTTAGAGGAATCAAGGGAATCTATGATTCTATTCTTTTGAAAACCACTTAAAAGCCTGAATGTGTCACACCCACCAATAACACAAGCATAGTCTGGCATTGGATTATTCTTAGATTCACAGTTTCACGACTATTTCCACACTCTGAGAATTCATCCATTAATAGAATAAAAACTAGATTGGCACATAAGTCCCCTATCTGCTGTCCCAGAAAAGAAAGCTGAAAAAGAGAAGTTATTCAAGAAAATAAGTACTTTGCAATAACTAGAAAAAATTAACAGTTGGTGATAAATGCAGAGCTGGCATATTCTGATCTGATCTGGAAAATAATAAAGAAGAAAAAATTATTTAATTTAAATAAGACACAAAGTATAATAAAAGATGTGCACTTCACATTGCTTGCAACAAGTCATGGCTTGAGATTTGTTTTTCTCAAGGTATTGTGGGTTACCTGCTGGATACATAAATCATCTCCCATCTGAATATGCAAAATATCCTTGGAAGATGGCTTCTGTCAACTGGGAGGCTTCTGAAAACTCAGCATTGAAAGAGTTCTGAAATAATTCTAGCTTCTCCCTTCTCCCTTTCACCGGCAACACTACTGCACTTAAGGAAATAAGGCTGTGCATGGCCATTTTCAGCATCATGCTGCCTATCTGAAGCCAAGTCACCTCTCTCACACCACGAGAACTCAGAACTCCCAGTGCCAGACATTTCTTCAGCAGCTTTGGAGCAGAGCAGCTGGGACAAAAAGGCTGGGTGCTGTACTCAGCAGGGAGTGGAGCCTGCCTGGCAGTGAGCCCTGGGCCCAGAAAGGTGGTCCAGAGAGTCAGGAAAGAGATCGCATTGCCAAAACACCTCCTGAGAAAACAGTAGTGAGCTCCACTGCATGGGAAGGTCACGCCTACCTCTGCTGAGCGGAGAGGGGTCATAAAGGACCAGAGGGCCCAGTCAACCTGGGTGCTCAGGGAGAGCCCCGGATTCATGCACGTGGACTTCAATACCCCTTCAAGGGCCACAGAAATGTCTGCTCCAGTTATATCAGCAATTAGAAGCCTCGTGCCCAGCAACACCCAAATACTCTCTTGAGCTGTATCTTCCTCTCTTTATCCATTGTAACAGAATTTTTAAATTCTGCATAAATGACAGCTGATGACTTTTCCTGCCTATATTGGTAGAAATGATGTTCATGGGTTCTCTGAAACAAAACAGTGCTGCCCTTTTTTTCTACCTTTGTTAAATAGAGCCTGTGTTCAATCACTAATAAAATGCATGCGATGCATCCAGGTAAAATAGTGAAAGATTATTTGTAGGGGTTTTAGCTTGAATTTTAAAAAATTGTCATCAAAATAATATGATCAGATGGAAGAAAAATGTCAATGAGACAAGTATTACAGCAAAAAGCAAGGGTTTTCTACCCTAATTCACTCCTTCTCAAGCATATTCTCAGTTTTTTTCCTCTGGAAACAACAATTTAAGAGTGTTATGGTGCTGGTTCTTCTTGTTGGTTGCTTCTACAATTCTTCCCTGGTAGTTCAGATGGTAAAGAATCTGCCTGAAATGCAGGAGACCTGGGTTTGATCCTTGGGTTGGGAAGATCCCCTGGAGAAAGGAATGGCTACCCACTCCAGTATTCTTGCCTGGAGAATCCCATGAACAAAGGAACCTGGTGGGCTACAGTCCACGGGGGTCACAAAGAGTTGGACATGACTGAGTGAACAATACTTTCTTTCCACAACTCTAAACAATATGGAAACATTTATTCATAAATATCTCAACTTAAGACAGTGTCTGTTGACTTCTGCACATGAACACTGAGGACTTGGCTCACTTACAAAAATCCTCTCACTTACTCTACTCCCTCTTCCTCCCATTTTTTCCATCACGCTTTCAAGCGACCAAGGATCTACCTTTCATTCATTTTAAGAAACAAATTAACAACGTGAAGGAGTGAAAGACCCAGCAACATAAGCCTGTCCCCTAACCAGCCACCATTCTGGTGGCCTGGATCACATGCAGAAAGATGAGGTCAGGAAAGATGACAGGAGGAGGCCTCACGCCCTGGACAAAAGGAACGAGGGTCTTGAACACCTGAGCAAGGCCTGAGCTTTAATAGCTCTTAAATATGTTGATTCCACAATGCAAAATGTCATCCTGAGCACCTCTAAAGTCTCTTAAGCTTAGAGGACATTCCCTGCCTTAGATGTAAATTATTTCCATATTATCCTTTAAGAGTAAATGAACATAAAATTGTTTATGTTTTAGCTTTTGTTGCCAGTAAATGGCTATTTTCTGGCAGACTGCATCTGATTCACCAGAAAGCCCAGTAACAATGGTATATAGATCTCAATAAACACGAGCAGGTTCACAACCCAAATGAAAGTATGCCTCCCCTTCTGTCCTGGAGAGAAGGACCTAGAAGTGAGGGAAGGAGACCAGAATGTTCACCTTAAAATAGAATTACAAAAATTAAAGAAAAATTGAATTACAGTATGTGAAATAATCACACACAGAGAGATAAGTATTGCATGATTGTACTTAAATGAGGTATCTAAGATAGTCAAATCCATAAAGTCAGAGTGGGATGGTGGTTACCAGGGGCTGAGACCAGGGGGGAGTGGGTAATTATTAATCAGAAGTCATAAGGTTTTAGCTAAGTAGTATGAATGAGCTCTAGAGATGGACAACATTACGACAATGGTCAACAATAACGCACACTGAAGATTTAAGAGGATAAATCCCATGTTATGTTCCTATCACAAGAAGATGACTTAAATGAGAGTAAAACATAATTTAACTGATGGGGAGAAAAAGGTAAAAACAGAGCAGAAGCAGGGGGCAGAGTTAACCAACACCCTGCCACTCAGTCTCCTACCTGCTTTCAGGAGAGACAGTGAGTGAGCCCACTCCCCGCGTCCTGGATTTCACAGCAGGAAAATAAGACTAGAAAAAGAAGCGTGACCCCCCGCACCTCCACAAATAACAGTGCGGTAGGTTTGCAATGTGTTAACCACACATTTGACTATGCTGAACTACATTTCCCAAATTTCTCAGTTAAAATGAACCATAAGGAAGAATTCTTTTATTCCCCCTAATTTTTGCTTGTTTGTTTAGTTGACTGTGCTGGGTCTTAGCTGTGGCATTTGAACTCTTCAGTCACGACATGTGGGATCTAATTCCCTGACCAGGGATCAAGCTCAGGGACCCCTGCACTGGGAGTGTGAAGTCTTAGCCACTGGACCACCAAGGAAGACCCCATAAGGAATATTCTTGAGTAAGATTTAGAAAAAAGAAGTGCAGCAGCAATCATTTTGATGTTTCACACTGACAAGGAAGCCCACCTTGACCAAACTTAAACGAGATTCCTTTCAGCCCTCATCCTCTGGTTTGCTGGGCACAGTTTAGCAAGAATACCCACACTGCTGCTATCTAATCAAGTTCCTCTTAGTTTTTCTCCATTCACTGACCCCCTCACTGTGCATGGGCTATAAATCCCCACATGCCTTTGCTGTATTTGGAGTCAAGTTCAGTTCTAGACTGAAGTGTCTTTCCCCTACTGCAGTAGCTCAGATAAAATCTGCCTTGCCATTTGTAACCAGCATGCTAAGCAATTTTTCTTTTACAGTCTACATTGTGTTATAGATGATGACCCACCCCTTTGCTGTAACAGTTGTATATCTGCTGGCTTATCTCATAAGCATGAGGTGATAAGGAAACTTGTAACTCTCCCACCTTCACCGAAGTTCTCCTTCGGCCGTTCCAACTTCTGGGTCTGGTGCATGCTTACTTCCACCGGGAAGGGCTTCAGCTTCGGTGAGATATGCTGTCAAAGTAAGTGGTAATAAAACTGACAGATTTCAGTTTATCTTTGTGAGCTCTAGCTTGTTCTTACTCTCTTTCACTTTTACATCCACTATCCCTTCTGGATGACCTGAACTTCAACTTCCAGCCGCAGACTTGAGGACTAGAGACTACATAATCAGTCTTACTAGAGACGACATAATGAGCTCCCACAACTAAATAAAGTCAAATCTCTTTAACAAGCAAATCCTTTTCATTTTCTTTTTTTTTTTCATTTATTTTTATTAGTTGGAGGCTAGTTACTTCACAATATTGTAGTGGTTTTTGCCATACATTGACATGAATCAGCCATGGATTTACATGTGTTCCCCATCCCAATCCCTCCTCCCACCTCCCTCCCCATCCCATCATAGCTAGAAATAGAAACAGAGATTCAGATACTGACACAGATAAAGAGCTATAGACAGATCTATACATAGATGAAATAGATGTAGATGTACATACAGTTTCCTAGAGTTTCTATTGCTCTTACTGATACATGGAGCAAAAGGATATGCCATTTCATGTATCGCTTGAGTTCAGTAGTATTCAAGTATGTCAGTCACTCAGCGGGAAAGAATCTGCTTGCCAATGCAGGAGACTCGGGTTCAATCCTTGGGTCAAGAAGATCCCCTGGAGAAGGAAATGGCAATCTACTCCAGTATTCTCACCTGGGAAATCTCATGGACAGAGGAGCCTGGTGGGCTGTAGTCCACGGGTTGCAAGAGAGTCAGACATGAAGTCGCAACTAAAGAGCAACAACTGTCTGTGACACTGAAACATAAGAGTGTAAAACAAGAGACTAGGGCTGGGACATCAACCCGCATTCCCGGCATCCTCAGGACTATCAGAGAGTCTCCAGATACAGGGGAGGCTCCCTTTGAAACAGGATCCCTACTCCATGGTGCGTATTCTTGAAGATTCCAGGTGGGGCTACTCCATTGAAAGGTGAGGGAACCAATATCAGGGTCACTGGCACAGCTGCTCCGGTGCCCTGAGAATCACCTTCCCCACAGCATGCAGGCGAGCTCAGCCCTCGGACAAAAACTCTGGAAAGCAAAATGAGAAACTTCCATGGCCATGCCGTTTCAACACGTGACTCAAGAAATAGCAACGGGAGTTGCAAAAAGCAGAGAATCAGAGAAGAGGGAAGCAAAGAAGAGACATTTTGAAAGACTAAATTGTATAGTGAGATGCCATCCTGAAAGGTTTACAGTGCTTTTCCTGCTTATTCTTCTTTTTCTTTAATTGCAATCTAAGAGAAGATCTGTCATGATGACAGATCTAATGGTGTCAGTCTTGTTAAATGTGTATCATTAGCTTAATTGTACAGATATGCAAAAAAAAAAGAGGCTCATAGAAGGAAAGGGACTTGTGCAATTCATATGACTCTGTGTTACTACAAAATTTATGTTCTTAACACCTAAATTCTACTGTTTGTAGAATTATTTGTAGAATAAATTTACTGTTTATAGAATAAATTCCTGATTTATTAATTTTTTAATTAATTTTTATTGAAGTGTATGATAGTGATTGCAGCCATGAAATTGAAAGACCAAATTATGACCAACCTAGAGAGCATATTAAAAAGCAGAGACATTACTTTGCCAACAAAGGTACATCTGGTCAAGGCTATGGTTTTTCCAATGGTCATGTATGGATGTGAGAGTTAGACTATAAAGAAAGCTGAGCACAGAATTGATGCTTCTGAACTGTGGTGTTGGAGTAGACTCTTGAGAGTCCCTTGGACTGCAAGGAGATCCAACCAGTCCATCCTAAAGGAGATCAGTCCTGGGTGTTCATTGGAAGGACTGATGCTGAAGCTGAAACTCCAATACGTTGGCCACCTGATGCAAAGAGTTGACTCATTGGAAAAGACCCTGATGTTGGGAGGGCTTGGGGGCAGGAGGAGAAGGGGACGACAGAGGATGAGATGGTTGGATGGCATCACTGACTCGATGGACATGGGTTTGAGTGAACTCTGGGAGTTGGTGATGGACAGGGAGGCCTGGGGTGCTGCGATTCCTGGGTTCGCAAAGAGTCGGACACAACTGAGTGACTGAACTGATTGAAATGTATTTGCTTTCCAATGTTGTATTAGTTTCTGATGTACACAAAAGAGAATCAGTACATGGATACATATACATATATATACTCATTTTCAGATTTCCTTCCCATTTAGGTCACCACAGATCACTGTGCTGTTCCGTATGTCCTCATTAGTGGGCTGTCTTAGACATGGTATTACATACACATCAACCCCAATCTCCCAATTCACCCCACTCCTCTTCCCCCTTGGTGACCAAAGTTTGTTCTCTACGTCTGTGGCTTTACTTCCGCTTTGCAAATACGTTCATTTGAACCATTTTTCTAGATTTCACATATAGATGATATTTTATGACATTTGTTTTTCTCTTTCTGACTTACTTCACTCTATATGACAGTCTCTAGGACCACCCACATCTCTGCAGATAGCACTAGATTTTTCCTTTTTATGTATCAGTCAGTTCAGTTGCTCAGTCACGGCCAACTCTTTGTGACCCCGTGGACTGCAGCACGCCAGGCTTCCCTGTTTAACCCCTGATTTAAATATACGTATGCTACTCACGTTATCAGACTGAAGACCCTATATGTCTATTCTTCCATAAAAGCAACAAGATACTGAAAAATTTGTCAAAAATCAACTTTTTCTGTACTTCAGAATCTAAGTCAACAACTGTCACAGTCTAGGGAGAATTTATTTAAGAAAAACTTCTGAGCTTTAATTAATACAGTTGAGTTTGTGGGTTTTAAATTTGGCCTATTCCCATCCTCCTTCCCTAGCTCCAAGCCAGCCTTGAAAACCAACAGCTCTGAAATCTTGCCGCCGTAAAAATAAGCGGTGTTGCAGCCACTGTAAAGTGGTAGACCAGGAGCGCCTCAAAGAGCACCATCTCCAGAACATTGTCCTCATTGGACCAATCTCTTGGCTCCTTGAAAATACTCCATATGCAGGTCTTGAAAAAAGCACTCTCAGCAGGATATCTGACAAAAACAATGAACTGCAATTTTGTTTAACACAGAAATAGCCTAAGGCAGCAATGCCAGTTTAGGTAGCAAGGGGGACAGGGGAAATCCCAGCCTAAAATTTAAAAGGAAGATCCCGGAGAAGAGACGTTCAGAAGGGCCTTTGAAAATTGCCCATGTATTCGTAAATATCTCGAAGGCCACGTGCACATCCAGGGATGTACAAATGCCCAGAGAAGGCCTGACAGGGCCCCAAGCTCTCACTTTTGTCCGACACCGAAGCCCTGTGAAAACTAGAAATGAAGCCTAAGTTAGATTAATAATTTGCCTGAGCATAGAAGGAATGCCTTAACCTACACAGAGGGCTCCTTAGCAAAGACTGGAAAACTTACTGGTCCCAATCATTTATGGGAATCTCTGATCAGTCATTCAGTTCAGATCAGTCGCTCAGTCATGTCCAACTCTTTGTGACCTCATGAACCGCAGCACACCAGGCCTCCCTGTCCATCATTAACACCCGGAGTTTACTCAAACTCATGTCCATCGAGTTGGTGATGCCATCCAACGATCTCATCCTCTGTCGTCCCCTTCTCCTCCTGCCCCCAGTCCCTCCCAGCATCAGGGTCTTTTCAAATAAGTCAGCTCTTCTGCATCAGATGGCCAAAGTATTGGAGTTTCAGCTTCAGCATCAGTCCTTCCAATGAACACTCAGGACTGATCTCCCTTAGGATGGACTGGCTGGATCTCCTTGCAGTCCAAGGGACTGGACTCTCAAGAACCTTCTCCAACACCAGAGTTCAAAAGCATCAATTCTTCTGTGCTCAGCTTTCTTTATGGTCCAACTCTCACATCCATACATGACCACTGGAAAAGCCATAGCCTTCACCAAATGGACATTTGTTGGCAAAGTAATTTCTCTGCTTTTTAATATGCTGTCTAATTTGGTCGTAACTTTTCTTCCAAGGAGCAAGCATCTTCTAATTTCATGGCTGCAGTCACCATGTGCAGAGATTTTGGAGCCCCCAAAAATAAAGTTTGCCACTGTTTGCATTATTTCCCTGTCTATTTGCCATGAAGTGATGGGCTGGATGCCATGATCTTAGATTTTTGAATGTTGAGTTTTAAGCCAACTGTTTCATTCTCCTCTTTCACTTTCATCCAGGGGCTCTTTAGTTCTTCACTTTCTGCCATAAGGGTGGTGTCATCTGTGTATCTGAGATTATTGATATTTCTCCTGGCAATCTTCTTTTTGTTTTTCTCCTTGCAATCTTGATTCCAGCTTGTGCTTCATCCAGCCCGGCATTTCCCATGATGTACTCTGCATATAAGTTAAATAAGCAGGGTGACAATATACAGCCTCGATGTACTACTTTCCCGATTTGGAACCAGTCTGTTGTTCCATGTCTAGTTCTAACTGTTTTTTCTTGACCTGCACACATATTTCTCAGGAGGCAGGTCAGGTGGTCTGGTATTCCCGTCTCTTTCAGAATTTTCCACAGTTAACTGTGATCCACACAGTCAAAGGCGTTGGTGTAGTCCATAAAGCAGAAGTAGATGTTTTTCTGGAGCTCTCTTGCTTTTTCAATAATCCAGCAGATGTTGGCAACTTGATCTCTGGTCCCTCTGCCTTTTCTAAATCCAGCTTGAACATCTGGAAGTTCACGGTTCACGTACTGTTGAAGCCTGGCTTGGAGAATCTTGAGCATTACTTTGCTAGCATGTGAGATGAGTCATTAACTGACTACTAAGCACACCTACTAAAGAATTCAGTGGCTGCACACTGGGGAATACAAATTTTTTTTTTGTTTCTCAGGGTTGCCACAATAAAGTACCAAAACTGAGATGTCTTAAAACAACAGAAATTTATTGTCTCATTGTTCTGGAGGCTAGAAGTTCAAAATCAAGATTTCAGGAGGGCCACATAATCTCTGACCACTCTAGGTGAGAATCCTTCCTCACCTCATCCAGCTCCAGGTGATTTCTGGCAATCTATAGCATATCCTGGTTTGTAGATTCAAGACAACGGTTCCATGCTCTCTTCTCCCTCCCATGTCTTCCTTTCCCTCTGTGTCTTTCTTGTTCCTTCGTAAGTCACATAAATTTTTGTTAAAACTGGACATTTTAGATAAAATGAATGTCACAACTCTGAAAATTAGATCCTTCTTCCCCAAAGTTTGTTGTTATTGTTATTGCTTCTGGGGTATGTGTGTCTAATTCTATAAAATTCATATTATGGGTTGAATTATGTAATTCCAAAAGACATGTTTAAGTCCTAATACCTGGTACCTTAGAATGTGACAATATTTGGAAATAGAGTCTTTACAGAGGTAATTAATTTAAAATGAAGTCATTAGGGTGGGCCCTAATCCAGTATGACTAATATACTTTCAAATTGATGAAAAACAAATGAGTCCCAAATAGAATAAACTTAACTAAACTTATACCCTAGCACACTGTATTCAGACTTAGAAAGACATAAACAAAGGATTCTTGAAATCATCAAAAGGAAAATACTCACCATCTATATGAAATTCTCAGTAAAGTTAACACTAACTTCTCATCAGAAACTGTGGAGGCCAGAGGCAGTGGAATAATACAAAATGTTGGGAATGGGAGTGGAGACTGTCAGTTAAGAATCCTATATTCAGGAAAACTATTCTTCAAAATTGTGAGAGAAATCAAGATACTACAAGACAAACAAATGCTGAGGGAATTCACAATTACCAGTTCTATGAGAATCTTTCAGTCTAAAATGAAAAGACACTAGGGGGTAAACTCAAATCAACATGAAGAAATAGATTATTACTAAGGGTAACTACACAGATAAATATAAAACACAATAAAACACAATTTTTGTAATTTTTTTCTTCTCCTATCTAGAGAGAAGATTTAGAAGACAACTACATACTGCAATTAATATAAATTTTTGTTGATGGTCTTATAACGTTTGAAGGTATAATTTGTAAAACAATAATATCACACAGAAAAAAGGAAGGGATGAAGCCAAGTTTCTCCATTAGAGCAAAATCTCTATATGCTACTGAAAGTAAGTTAATATTAATATTAATCTAAATCAGACTGATTTAAGTTAAGGTGCCAGTTGTAATCCTCAGGGTAAACACTACAAAAACAACTTTTTAAAAAGAATAAGCAGAAAAGAGAATCTCCATGGTACACTAGAAAATATCCATTTCACACAAAAGAAGGACGTAAGGGAGGAACAGATGAATAAAAAAGACACTTAGAAAACAAATAGCAAAATTTCAAACAGAACTCCTACCTTAGCAGGATTTACAGTAAATGTAATTAAATGCTATGATCCAAAATGTAGAGACAGGTAGGATGGAATTTTTTAATGATCCAATTAAATATGGTATATAGAAGATAGTAAAATTCAAAGACACAAATAAGTTAAAAGATAGAAAAAGATATATAATACAAATAGTATGCAAAAAAAGAGCTGGAGAGATTACACTAATAAAAGACAAAGTTTTAAGAAAAAATTGCTACTGGACTGGAGAAACATTTTATAATAAGAGAGTTGAGTTACAAGAACAAATAATAATTACAAAAACCTAACAACTGAGTCCCAAATATATGAAACTAAAATCGATAGAATTAGAGGTAGGAACAGATAATTCAATGATAGTTGCTCTTGAGAATTCCCTGGGGGGTCCAGTGGTTAGGAATCCTTGCTGTCACTGCTAAGGGCTGGGGTATGATCACTGCCAAGGGAACTAAGATCCCACAGGCTACATCATGTGGCCAAAAATAATAATAATAATAATAATAATAATTTAAAAAGTAAATAGCTGCTCTCAAAAAATTGATAGAAAAACTGGAACAAAAATCCACAAGAATATGTATAACTTAAAAAATATCATCAACCCACTTAATCTAACACCCATCATCAGCAATATTCATAAATTATTTTCAACCACATATGGAACATTTTACAAGATAGATAATATGTTAAGTAATGAAATAAGCATTAATAAATTTAAATGGACTTAAGTCATACAAATGCAGCTAAGTTAGAAATCAAAAACAGAAGGAAGCTACAGCAATCAAGACTGTGTGGTACTGGCAAAAGAAGAGACAAATAGATCAAAGGAACAGAAGAGAGATCCCAGAAATAGACCCACGCAAATGTAGTCAACTGACCTTTGACAAAGGAGCAAAGGCAATTCAATGGAGAAAACAGAATCTTTTCAACACTGTTGTGTTATTTCAGTTATTGTACTGAAATAACTAAACATCAAATGCAGAAGAAAAATAAATCCAGACACAGAGTAGACATTTTTCATAAAAATTAAACTCAAAACAGTTCACAAACCTAGACATAAAACACAAAACTACAAAGCTCTTAAGGACAACATAAGAGAAACTTTAGGTGACCTTGGGCTTAGTGATGACTTCTTAGGCACAACAACAAAAGCACAATTTGGGGGGGTGGGGGGAAATGTGATAAATTGGACTTTTCCTAATTTAAAAACTTTGGCTCTGCAAAGACACTGTTAAGACAATGGAAAGACTAACTGCAGACTGAAAGAAAATATTTGCAAAATGCATATCTGATAAGGTACATGTATCCAAAATATAGAAAGAACTCTTAAAACTTAGCAATAAGAAAACAAAAAACCCAACCAAAAAGTGATCAAAAGACCTGATAAGATACTTTATTAAATAAGATGTACAGATGGCAAATAAGCATGTGAAGAGATGTTCCACATCATACGTCATGAGGGGATTGCTAATTAAAGTAAAACTACACACCTTTTTAAATAGCTGAAATTACTGACAACAGCACTAACAATACCAAATGTTAGTAAGGATGTGGGCAATAAGAACTCTTGTTTACTGCTAGTGGGAATGCAAAAGTGGTATAGCAACATTGAAGACAATTTGGCAGTTTCTTAAAACACTGCACATTGGTTTACCATATGATCCAGCAATTGCACACCTTGGTATTTACCCAAATGAGCTGAAATTAATGACATGCACACAAAGTTCTATTCACAACTTAACTAAAACTTGGAAGCAGCCATGATGTTTCAAGGGTGAAAGAATAAACATCTGTGATAATATTAATGGAATATTATTATGTTGTACACAATGGAATACCACCCAGCAGTTAAAATAAATGATAAAACATGGAGACATCTTAAATGCATATTGCAAAGTGAAAGAATTCAAAGACACTACAGGCTACTTGATTCCAACTGTTGAAAATTTAGCTAAGCTACTCCATTGTAGCGCTGCTTTGACCTCCATTTTGGGGGTCAAGAAACTTGCAGGGGCCTTAAACTGACATCAGCTCCACATGCAAGAACATTGCCCAGATAACAGCCTGCAGAGACACAAGAAAATCTAAGTTCCTAATATGACTTCCCCAAAAGCCCTTGTGATAAACTTTCAGTCCTCCGCCCAGGGTCTTCCCCTTTCATGCTCCTTAGATAAGACAAGTTAGGAGCTTATCAAAGCCCCATTCCTCTTGGTTTGAACTGACCAATCCGGCTTAGCTGGAAACCCTGAAGCACTCCACCCATGGACCTTAAAGAAAGCCCATGCCCCACATCCTGCCCCTCTCTGCCTACACCCTGCCTTGACCTCCACATGTGCTCCCCCAGCGTATGCGGTGCACTTCCTCCATGATCTGCGAGCAATAAACTTCTCTGTTTCAATTCCCTTGTGGCCTCTTGTTGAACCAGGGCTCACCATCTGTCATCACGAGACTCAACAAAGGCTAGTTGAACAAAGGCACAACAGTTGGCATCTGGAAAAGGCAAAAATTACTGAGACAGTAAAAAGATAAGTTGCTTCCAAGGATTTGGAAGGAGGGAAGGATGGATGAACAGGTGTTGCAGAGGTTAACTGGGGGGCAGTGAAGCAAGTTGTATGGCACCGTAATTGTGGATACATTTGTGAAAACTCATAGGATATACAACATAGAGTGAACCTTAATGCAATACTGGCTCATCAAGTGTATCTCTGGCACTAGATCCAGCAATTGCTGGATCACATGGTAAGCCAATTTTTAGTATTATTTAACATATTTAACAAGATGTTAATAATAGGGTGAGCTGCGTAGAAGGGGTAGAGGAGAGCGCTGGGAGGAGGGGTAGGTGGGAAGTTCTTGTACTAAATTTTTCTGTAAACCTCAAACTGCTCTAAAAACATTAAGTCCATTAATTTTTTTCAAAAGGTACAGCAGGTTTGGTGGATATAATATCAATTTGCAAAAATCAACTGTATTTTGATACATGAGTGAAATTAGGAATAAAATTTCACTCACAATAGCACCAAAATGAATGAAATACTTAGGAATATATTCAGCAAGAAAAGTGCAAAGCATACACTGAAAATCATAAAACTTTGCTGAGGTAAATTTAAAACAGTGTTAGTCACTCAGTCATGTCCAGCTCTTTGTGACCGCATAGACTGTAGCCTCCCAGCCACCTCTGTCCAAGAGGCAAGAATACTGGAGTGGATAGTCATTCCCTTCTCCAGGGGATCTTCCTGACCCAGGAATGGAACCCTGGTCTCCTGCATTGCGGGCAGATTCTTCACTGTTTGAGTTACCAGGGAAGCCCCAGACCTAAATAAATAGGCATTCTGTGATTATGCATTAGAAAACTCAGTATTGTTAAGATGACAATTCTCTCCCAAATAGATTCAACACATTCCTATCAAAAAACTTCTTACAGAAACTGACAAATTCTAAAATTTATATGAAAATGCAAAACACCTGAGAGCCAAAATAATTCTGAAAAGAACAAAAAGTTACAGAACTCTTATTTTCTAATTTCAAAAGCTAAAATAATCAGACAATTTGGTAATGGCATATGTGTGTGCGTGTTAGTCTCTTAGTCATGTCTGACTTTTCGACCCCATGGACTGTAGCCTGCCAGGCTCCTTTGTTCATGGAATTCTCCAGGCAAGAATACTGGAGTGGGTAGCCATTCTCTTCTCCAGGGGATCTTCCCAATGCAGGGCTTGAGCCAGAGTCTCCTGTGGCAGATTCTTCACCATCTGAGCCAATAGAGAAGCCTGGTATTGGCATGTAGACATGCAAATATAATTGACCTTGAACAACACAGATTTGAACTGTGAGGGTCCACAGGTAGGCAGTTTTGTGTTTTTTTTAACAGTAAGTACTATAATACAGCACTACCTGATCTGCAGTTGGTTGAACCCACAGATGCAGTTATGATGGAACCTCAGCTATGGAGGGCAGACTAAATTTATGTGGATTTTTAAATGTGAGGAGAGCCAGTGCCCCTAATCTCTAAGTTGTGTAAGGTCAATTGTATGTAGATTATGAAACAGAATTGAGAGCCCAGAAATAAAGCCTTATATTTCAGTCAACTGATTTGTTTTACAAAATGCCAAAGCAATTCATTGGGAGGAAAGGATAATCTTCAACAAATGGAACTGGGACTAGATTCATTAGATACACACACAAAAAATATCGATTTTGAACCTCATCTTAGAACATACACAAAATTAACTCAAAATGGATTATATACTTGAATGTACGAGTTAAAACAATAAAACTTTTAGAAGAATATGTAAAACAAAAGCTCCAAGATCTCGTGTTAGGGAAAGACCAAAAGCATAACCCATTAAATTTTTAAAAAATCGTTAAATTGGACCTCATAGAAATTTAAAACTTTTGGACTTCAAAAGGCACCATTACGAAAATGAGAAGATAAGCAAAAGAAGCAAACATTTTCAAAATACATGCCCAATAAAGGACTTATAACCCTGAAGAATGCTGACAACTCAATAAGAAGAAGATGATCCATCAAAAATTTTTAAACATGTTAACATACATTTATGAAAGAAGATACATGATTGGCTGATGTAAAACATTACACGGAAAGATGCTCAAAAATATCATCCACTGTTGTTGTTGTTTAGTCGCTCAGTCGTGCCTGATTCTTTGCAGCCCCATGGACTGCAGCACTTGATGCTTTCTTGTCCTTCACTATCTCCTGGAGTTTATTCAAACTCATATCCATTGATCCATGGATGCGATCCAACCATCTCATCCTCTATCATCCCCTTCTCCTCCTACCCTCAATCTTTTCCAGCATCAGGGTCTTTTCCCGTGAGTCAGCTCTTCGCATCAGGCAGCCAAAGAGTTTCAGCTTCAGCATCAGTCCTTCCAATGAGTATTCAGGACTGATCTCCTTTTGGATGGACTGGTTGGATCTCCTTGCAGTCCAAGGGACTCTCAAGAGTCTTCTCAAACACCACAGTTCAAAAGCACCAATTCTTCAGCACTCAGCCTTCTTCATGGTTCAACAATCACATCTGTACCTGACCACTGGAAAAACCATAGCTTTGACATATATGGACATCTGTCAGCAAAGTGATGTCTCTGCTTTTAAATATGCTGTCTAGATTTATCTTAGCTTTTCTTCCAAGGAGCAAGCGTCTTTTAATTGCATGGCTGCAATCACCATCTGCAGTAATTTTGGAGCCCCCCAAAATAAAGTCTCACTGTTTCCATTGTTTCCCCATCTTTTTGCCATGAAGTGATGGGACTGGATGCCAGGATCTTAGGTTTTTTAATGTTGAGTTTTAAGCCAGCTTTTTCAGTCTCTTCTTTCACATTCATCAAGAGGCTCTTTAGTTCCTCTTCACTTTCTGCCATGAGAGTGGTGTCATCTGCATATCTGAGGTGATTGATATTTCTCCTGGAAATCTTGATTCCAGCTTGAGCTTCATCCAACCCAGAGTTTCACATGGTGTACTCTGCATACAAGTTAAATAAGCAGGGTGACAATGACAATTTACAGCCTTGACGTACTCCTTTACCAATTTTGAACCAATCCCTTGTTCCATTGTCCATTAAGGAAATGCAAATTAAAATCACAATGAAATGTTATTTCACACCTACCAGAATGGCTCTAATAAATCAGACCAACATTAGCAAGTGGTGGCAAGGATGTGGACAAATAAGAACCCTCTGATGTTGTCAGTGACAGTGTAAGGTAGTGCAGGCATTTTTAGAAAGAGCTTCCACATTCTGGAGAAGCCAGAATTCTTCCACATACCACTGTGTCTCAAGCTCTAAAAAGACAGAAGTTTCTTTGTTTGGGACCCCACCTATGTATCTCTTCACCAGGTTGCTGACTCATGTAATAAACTGGTCATCTCATGAGTAAATGGATTTTCCTGAGTTCTGTGAGCTATCTAGCAAATTAACCAAACCCAAAGAGAGGGCTATGGACATGAAATGGAGCAAACTGCGGGAGATAGTGAAGGACAGGGAAGCCTGGCATGCTGCCGTCCCTGGGGTCACAGAAAGTTGGACACAGCTGAGCAACCAAACAAGAAAGGACAAGGTTTTATAAACCTCTTGTTTGCAGCCAGTTAGTCACAAATACAGGTAAAACCTGGGTTTGCAACTGGCATCTGAAATGGAAAGCAGTCTCCTGGGGCTGAATCTTTACCTTGAAATTTGATTCTATCTCCAGGTATGTAGTGTCAGAACTGAACTGAATTCACAGACACCAGAACTGCGTGTATGGAGTATGGTTCCTCCCCTCACTGGAAACTGTGTCTCAACACCAACTTTGTGGGGAAATAGGGGTGGCAGTGGACATACTAAGGGGACAGGAGACACACACATCCGCCAGAGACACCTGTGGAGTGCAGAAGGGGTCTGCGAGGTCCTTTGGGCCTCATCTGTGGCATGAACAGTAACTGGGAGAAAAAGCATGTTTCCCTTTTGCCGATGGTCCTGCACCTGGGATAAAGAGATACACAACCAACAGGCCCTTTGTGGGCCATCCTCAAAACAGAAGGGCTAGAATGGGGTCAGGGGCCACCAGTGGTATGAAGCCGAGCAGATGCCAAGACAAGGCCACATTCTGTCCAGGTTGCCATTTGAGAAAGCATCATATTGTGCCGCTGCCAAGAGTCTAGTAGGATAAATTACATGGAAGGCAAGGATCCACTGTAGGACTTAATAAATCAAGACCTGCATGAGGTCAGGCCCCTTCTCTCAAATTACCCATAGAGGCAGTTGCATAAGCTCCTAAAAATTTAAAAGGGGCTTAAAATTTAAAATTTCAACCCAGGAGAAAGGAAAAGGCTGAACAGGGGGAAACACGGTGAATGTAATCAAGCTTCAAAGCTAAAGGACCGAAAATAACAATTTATTTTTACTTAGACATGACTAAGTTTTCTGCCTCGGGCAAAATAAGAACTTTGCAGCAAAAATCAAAGTGAATTATACAGAAGAGAAACGAACAGGCATTAGACAAGCTTCTAGAGCAAGAACGCTACCCTCCACTGAGCTCCCCAAATTTGGACTTCTAGGGGCGGCGGCAGGAAGGGCGGACCCGCAGTTGGCGCGAGGCTGCGCGCAGCCCTGGGACCCGCAAGGCCCGCGCGCCCGCCAAGGGCCGGAGCCGGGGTGACCCGCCGGTGAGCGCGTCAGTGCCTGCAAGGAGGCCTAACGAAGACGCCCGGGAGCTCATTATTTACTTGTTTTAATAATTTACAGACCAGGAACAAAGGTTTACTTCTACAAACAGTGATTTTCAACTGAGAGAGCTTTCAGCAGTCTTGCCCCTGAACTTTGGATTCTGGTTAAATTACTGTCTGTTCAGATTTTTTTTCAGACTTATATGGACAGAGAAATCGTGTTTCAATACATTATTTTACCGTTCTGGAATTTGGTAAAAACTGGAAAAGATGTTCTGTTTTGTTTCTCTTGTTTGTATACTAAGTGGCCCTTCTTGTCTAAGGAGATGGCTTGAGCTTGCTTTCCATATGTGTTAGTCAACATTAGGATGTTTTTAATTTTTATCTTGTTCAGTTTAAAATGCTTACAACATACCAAATTATATTGTTTAATCCTGTCTTATTTCTCAGACACGGACTGAGTTATATTTTGCAAGTTGGTATAATATTAAAACACAGTGTTTTTATACATGTGAGTAGAAAAATATTGATAAACAATCAAATATGATTATGGGTTTGTGATCTCATATTTCAAAATGATCAAAAATCATTTGATCATTTTGGCTTGGATCAAAAATCTCCAACTGTGACAAAATGGCATAAACTTCAAACAAGGATTGTATTTTTATAGAAAAAAAAATGGGGGAAAATTATTTGAAAATGAAAATCTCAAAAACTTTTCCATTGCTGACTATGTTGTATAACATGTTAACATGCTGGCAAATTCCCCACAAAATGCATAAGGACAAAATGTCTACCACAAAGGTACATAAATACTTAGAAAAACGGCTATATTCTCTTTTTTTAGATTTATTTGTACTTGCTCTTGGCTGTCCCGGGTCTTTGTTGCTGCCTGCAGGCATTCTCTAGTTGTGGTGAGCAGGGGCTACTCTCCATTGCCGAGCACAGTCTTCTCACTGTGGGGGCTTTTCTTGTGGCGCCTGGGCTTTAGGAGCCCGGGCTTCAGGAGCCGCAGCACGTGGGCTCAGTGACTGCAGCTCTCCGGCTGGAGAGCGCAGGCTCCGCAGTTGTAGCCTGGGAGCTTAGCTGCTCTGTGGGATTCTCTTGGACCAGGGATGGAACCTGTGTCCCCTGCTTTGGCAGGCAGATTCTCAATGAAGGCGAAAGAGGAGAATGAAAAAGCTGCCTTAAAACTCAACATTCAAAAAACGAAGATCATGGCATCCGGTCCCATCACTTTACGGCAAATAGACGGGGAAACAGTGGAAATAGTGACAGACTTTCTTTTCTTGGGCTCCAGAAACACTGCAGATGGTGACTGCAGCCGTGCAATTAAAAGACGCCTGCTCCTTGGAAGAAAAGCTATGACCAACCTAGACAGCATATTAAAAAGCAGAACCTTCACTTTGCTGACAAAGGTCTGTATAGTCAAAGTTATGGTTTTTCCAGTAGTCATCTACAATGTGAGAGTTGGACCATAAAGAAGACTGAGTGCCAAAGAACTGATGCTTTCAAACTGTGGTGCTGGAGAAGACTCTTGAGGGTCTCTTGGACTGCAAGGAGATCAAACCATTCAATCCAAAAGGAAATTAATCCTGAATATTCATTGGAAGGACTGATGTTGAAGCTGAAACTCCAATACTCTGGCCACCTGATGTGAAGAGCCAAATCATTGGAAAAGATCCTGATGCTGGAAAAGATAAAGGGCAGGAGGAGAAGGGGGTGACAGAGGATGAGATGGTCGGATGGCATCACTGATTCAATGGACATGAGTTTGAGCAAGCTCCGGGAGACAGTGAAGGACAGGGAAGCCTGGCGTGCTGCAGTCCATGGAGTCACAAAAAGTCGAACACAATTGACAGAACAACAACAACAAAGACTACTAGGAAAGCTCAGAAAAATGTCTGTATTCTTTAGGAGAAATATAGGAAAGATTTTTTTTTTTAAGGAGAGAAGATTAAATAGAGAAAAAACATTGCGAGAGGAAGGAAATAATTGGAAACAGAGAAAGAAGGAAAAGAGAAAGAAGAGAGATCTAATTTATTCTCTGCTATTAATTACATTGTATATTCAAATCTCAGGAGTTCTTCCAAAGTAAAAGTGTTTATATTGATTTATGATAATGCTTTGAGAGGAATGGCCAATATATAAAAACTGCTGTTTATAAGACAATATAATTTGCTCAGTTCATGTGAGGTGGTACTTACAATTAGACTTATGAAGAGAAAATGATAAATGTAAAGGAGAAATGCCAAAATAGTAAATGCACTTTTTAATTTTGAAATTGGTCTTGAAATCTTTCATTGTATTGAAAAAAAAATAGGACAATGTCCAGTTTGACTTCAATATCGTCATCAGTCCTCTAAGTTTTGGCATGCCCACCTTCGGTGTAACCATATTTTATTGTATCAGTTAGGACTGCATGCAAATAAGTTACAGGAAATTGATGTAGCTTTTAAAAATACAGTCATCTTTTTTACTTACCTCAGAGGAAGGCTGAGGTAGAAATTGGTCCAATGCCTTACCCCTTCCAAGGTCCCTATTAGTTATTAGATGGCTGCTAGAACTCAGGCTTAGCACCAGCAGCCAAGGCCAGAGTAAGACAGACTCACAGAGCTGCCTCCAAGTTTCCTTGACCAGAAAATCAAGAAAACTCAGGGAAATTCTCCAGTTCAAGGGGCAGGAAGAACAACTGGGTCAGCCAGCCAACGGTGTCAGCAGTAGTTTGCAAACACTGTTTTTATTTCTTTGAACTAAGATCCTGATTATGTATCAAGTTCAAGTGCTCCATAAGTTGTGAGGAATTTATTTCAAAAGAACGGAATATTCTAGGAACCAAGTTAATCTTTAGTTTCCTACTTTGCATTATACCCCAAAATGCCAGTATCGCCCCATGTTGCACACCTCTTTCTGTGAGAACTCACTCCGCCCCAGCATCTGTGTCTGCCGGGGAAGGCGGCTGGCCCAGAGGCATGAGGCACACACAGGGTTCAGTGTTGCTCTCTTAAGACCTGATCAGAAAGATGAGCTGGACCAGTATGATTCCTCACTTAATAAATGAAAACTGAAAAACAGAGGCAAAAGCAGTGGTGGTTGTGAACGTACAAGTGTTCCATAAACTTGAAATGGACCCATGGTAAGCAATAGTCAGGTACAGGAAAAGTTTTGACAGAAGTTTATTAAAGTACATGATGAGTGCCCTGAATGTGCAGTTTAAATATTTTTTCTACATGATTCAAGAATCAGTCAATTAAAAAAAAAAAAAAAAACAGCAGGCCTAATGTATACCTACAACTGATGCTTGTTGATATATGGCAGAAACCAACACAGTATTCTAAAGCAATTCGTATCCTCTAATTAAAAATAAACAGATTTAAATAAAAATAAAAGCACCTGAAAGTGAAGAAACACAGCAGCCCTAGTGAGTTGCCCACATTAAAAAGAGAATGCACATTTCAAGAAATATCTATTCATTTTATAAATAGGGAAAATAAAATGCTATTTATTCCATTCTCTGAATAAATGTTTACTTCTAATCATGAAGCAGGAAAGTAAACAGTGTTAAATCTAAACTAACTCACCCAGAAAATTGAACCCAGTCCTTTAAAAAATTTTTTTTATTTATTATATTTTTGGTCTTCTTTGCTGCGCACAGGCTTTCTCTGGTTGCAGAGAGCAGGGGGCTACTGTCTAGTTGCAATACATGGGCTTCTCATTGAGGGGGCCTTTCTTGTGCACAGGCTCAAGGGCAGGTGGGCTCCAGGAGTGGCAGCACGCGGGCTCAGTCACCCCATCACAGGTGGAATCTTCCCAGACCAGGCAATTGAACTCGTGTCTCCTGGATCGGCAGGCAAACTCTCGATTGCTGAACCACCAGCAAAGTCCAGCCCTTAGGTGACTAACAACGGCATCAGACACAGCTTCCCGCCGCTTCGGGGGTGTCCTGGGAGTCAGCACTATGGCTGAAGATAGCCAGACCCAAATCAAGGACTACCAGACTGACGCTTGGACGGCACCTTACCCAACAAGAACCAGACCTGGAACTGTGAACAGGGCGCCCTGGCCTGCACCACTGAGGAGGCGGTGGTAGCTAGCGGGAGCGACACGCGGGGTGAGAAGGGCGGCGTGTGTGAGTGCCACTGCCTCACAGCCTGACTCTCAGCCTGAGACACTGCGTCCTGGGAAGACCCAGACCGGCTCCGCCCGCCTCCTCTGCCCCCCATCCTTCTCCCCAGGCGGCAAGGGGCAGCTGGGTACGTGGTGATCCCACCGCGGGATCCTGAGTCATGGCTCACCTGGTAATAAATATTCATTGGAAAACTGGAAGGAGCGTACTAAAAAGTAACATATACACACTACTACATGTGAGATAAATGACTTACTGTATCACACAAAGAATTATACTCAATATTTTGTACCAACCTATATGGGAAAAATATCTAAATCAGTTTGCTGTACACCTAAAGCTAACACAACCTTGTAAATCAACTATACTTCAACAAAAATAAATTTTTTAAAAAAGGATATTAAAAGATTATGAACTAGTATTTCACATGAATATAAGTTCTACCCGATGGCGCTTTGGAAGGCTCATTACAGAAAAAAGCACTGAAACTTCTGTTTTTTTCTGAACCAAAGTAGCAGATTTTTTAAAAGTGTAGAATAATGCCAAAATTCCACTCACTGAGTACTTTAAATGTTTATCTTCTAGGATTTTTTTTTAAATTTTTCATGTTTCACAATAGTTCCACATGACTACCATCTAGAAAATATCTCAGCATAACAATCATTTTTCTTGTTCCCGGCTAACTTCACATATAGGTGTTAGAATGGCTCTCAAATGAAAAGTTCATAAAATGGATTTGGAAATGTTGGATGGAACCTATCTTCCAGGTCTAATGAAGTGAGCCAAGCTACCAGACTGTATTAGAGAAGTAAATTTTAGATAAGTCAAGTAAAACAAGCTAATCAACAACATCAGAGATTCTGCAGGTGTCTATAGAAGAGTGTGTCTGTGCCTCGGTGTGTCTGTGGCTGTCTTGTTTCTGGTTGAATATTCTGGTTGACTTCTGATGAAGTCAGGACGTGACCACTGAGGCCCGTTCTCTATCTTGGAGGTATCTGATGGAAAGAGTAGTTCCAGTGAACTCAGGGAAACCCAAGGGCCTCGCAGGGCTGTGTGCTAGCCCCACATTTGAGATTATTTAGATCTCTGTCATTCATATTTGAAAAAGTCAGCAGTTTGCTTTGCTTCTGGTGACAGGCAAAGGCAAAATAGCCTTTATGGCTCAGCGTCTGCAGCCGGAAAGGTCACGCACACAAACTAGGAAACTATTTTTGATAACTTGGACTTGAAGAGACAAGCCTAGTGCTCTGTGAGCTATTTAAAACCTACTCTGGATTCTTAGGCAACACCAGATCCTCTGATTACATGTTTACAAGCCAGTCCTTAAAGAGTCATAGAGCTTGCCACTCCATAGCCAGGACACCTAAAGTTATTCACTTCAAAGTGAAATCTAGATACTAACAGAATAATCTCCATAAACACCTGTGCATGCAGATGACTACAGTTAGCCCCATTTTAGAAATCTGCCAATAAACTCCTTGTCTAGTATCATCAGGAAATTCCACAATTAGGAAAATGGACCTAAATCATACACTTTTCCAACCTAGTTACAGCTCTTAGGATAAACCTGATGTACTAGAAATAAGGGCCTCCCGGGTGGCTCAGTGGTAAAGAACCCCCCTGCCAATGGAGGAGATGCAGGTTCGGTCCCTGGGTCAGGAAGTTCCCCTGGAGAAGGAAATGATAACCCACTCCAGTTTTCTTGCCTGGGAAATCCCATGGACTGAGGAGTCTGGTAGGCTACAGTCCTTGGGATTGCAAAAAGTTGGACACAACTTAGTGACAAACAACAACAACAAAACTAGAAATAAAGTATTTGGAGTATAAGATACATTCTGAAGAGCATGAGAAGACTGATTAAATTATCCACCCCAGAACCAAACTGGCTGTGTATGACCTTTGGTTGTTTGCTAAGCTTCCAGTACCTGAGTTTCCCCATTTTTCAAGTGGGGCTGATACTAATAAGCATCCCATAGATTTTCTGTGAGAGCAGAATGAGTTTAATATTTGTAAAATGATGAGAATAACTCCCTGGAACATTGTGAGTATATCAGGAGTATTAGCCAACAGTAGTGCAAGTCAAGAGATCTTATTCTCCATAACTACTTATTTCTCATCACCAAGCAAGGGGATCCAACCGGTCCATCCTAAAGGAAATCAATCCTGAATATTCACTGGAAGAACTGATGCTGAAGCTGAAACTCTAATACTTTGGCCACCTGATGAGAAGAACTGACTCATTGGAAAAGACCCTGATGCTGGGAAAAAATTGAAGGCGGGAGAAGTGGACCACAGAGTATGAGATGGTTGGATGGCATCACTGACTCAATGAACATGAGTTTGAGTAAGTTCTGGGAGTTGGTGATGGACAGGGAGGCCTGGCATGCATCCATGCATGGAGGCCCCATGCATCCATGGGGTTGCAAAGAGTTGGACACGACTGAGCAACTGAACTGAACTCATCATCAAAAATAATGCAGTTACATCTCTGAACAAAGAAAATTGGCACTGCCCTTCTGTGACACTGATGACCTGTTTCTTTTATCTTACTCTGGGATCAAGAATCCCTACCATTGGTGAAACAGTGGCTGTGGAGATTTGTAACAGCAAATATTGATGGTGCAAAAGCCTATAAGTAACTTATTTCTCTGTAGTTGAAATTAATTTTATTCTCAAACACTAATTTGTATCTGTGGTAGAAAATTCATTCAAGGTAAAACTTAAGTCATTTTCAGTTTAAAATTTAGCCCCTCAAGACTGTCCCATCTTTCTTGTCACCTTTATGCCCTGTCCCCAGCAGCAAAGTTCCTGAAGTGCTATACGTTCCTGGGAGAGTCGTCTTGGGCTTGTGGGAGTGGAAGGCTGTGCTGAGCTGTCTCAGGCGAGACAGCCCTGAGCGAAGCTGGAGCTACTTGATCTTGGCTATCAGTCTCTGTCTCCACCACTTCTCACATGTGTCCTCAGCTGACGGAACCTGGAGTCTGGTCGCCTTGACGTGGGTGATCCACTCTGCAGACCCTAGTACAGGGTTCTGCCACCCGAGTCCTGGGCTCCCCTCTCAGATGGTAATTCTTAACCAAAACTATTTGCTGGGGAAGGACAGGTCATCTCATATGCTCTTTGCACAAACCTGCCATACCACCATTTCTCTGGAAGCTTTTATTATTTTTTCTTTTTTGGTGCTAGACTGTATTAGTCACATTTTGCTGCATAATATATTATCCCAACACTTAGTGGTTTGAAACAAGAAACATGTATTATCTCAGTTTCCGTTGGTCAGAAATTCAGGAGCAGCCTATAGGTGGTGGGTGGTGGTTACCTGGAATCTCTCCTGAAGCTGCAGTCAAGACGTTGAAACCAAGCAGGACCCTGTGGGTCTCCCAGGTACAAATCCCTTCTGTGTCCTTCATTTCTTGTTTGTAAGAAACAGACTTCATTCAACCTCCTTGGCCTTCCCTGAGTTCCAAAGAGCAGATTCAGCCTTTAATCAGAGATGGGAGGGAATGAACACAGAAATAAGGTGAAGATACAATAGTGCAACCTTGGACATGGAAGCAACCTAAATGTCCATAGACAGATGAATGGATAAAGAAGATGAGATACAAATATACAGTGGAATACCACTCAGCCATAAAGAAGAATTTGATGCTGTCATTTGAAGCAATATGAATGAATCTAGAGATTATCATACTAAGTGAAGTACATCAGAAAGACAAAGATAAATACCATATGATATCACTGATGTGTGGAATTTAAAGAACCTATCTATGAAACAGAAACAGAATCATGGATGTAGGGTACAGATCAGTGGTTGCCAAGGGGATGGAGGTAGGAGATGGATGGAGCGGGAGATTGGGGCTAAAAGATGTAAGGTTTTATATATAGATTGGATAAACAAGATCCTCTTGTATAGCACAGAAAACTATATTCAATGTCCTATGATAAGCCATAATGGAAAATAATATTTTAAAAAAGGAATGCATATGTATGTATAACTGAATCACTCTGCTACACAGCAGAAATTAACACAGCATTGTAAATCAACTATATACTTCACCTTTGGGGCAGCCTTGGGTCAGGATCCTGATTCCTCCTCAATGAATATACATAACAGTATCTTCTGCAGAACAAAGGCCCCTACCCAGACAGAGGATGGCAACTTCAGATTGGTTTCGGGAGTACAGCCCTATCCATCCACCATCAACCAATCAGAAGAAAGTCACATACCCTGCAACTCTCAGTCCAAATTTTGCCTATAAAAACTTCTCCCCCCCAAACCATCAGGGACTTCAGGGATTTTGAGCACAAGCCACCTGTTTTCCTTGCTTGGTGCTGCAAATAAACTTTTCCCTGCTCCAGACTCCAGAGTCTCAGTTTTTCTGGCCTCACTGTGCATTGGACACACAAGCCTTTGTTCGGTAACAACGTCAGCAGGGCTGCAGTTATCTGAAGGCTTGGCTGGGGCTGGAGGGGGTCTGCTTCCAAAGTCACTCTCGTTGTTGGCAGGAGATCCCAGTTCCCCACCATCTGGGCATCTCGGGAGAGATTCTGAAGCCACCCCAGGACATGGCAGCTAGTATTTCCCAGGGCCAATGATCTGGGAAAGAGAACAAAAAAGAAGCTGCGTTGTCTTTCATGATCTAGCCTAGCAAACCATATACCATTCTACGGGGCACAGCGACACGGTGGAGCAGTGCTACGCAAGGCCAACACCCGGGGGAGGAGGTCACGGTGGGCCATCCTGGAAGCTGACTCTACATGAACATTCTGTCAGGCTGCCCTTCTCCTGGAATTCCGCATGGGGTGCAAGGCGCAAGTCATGCTTTCTGAGCCCCAGACTCACCAGAGTCGGTGCAGGCTCGGGAGTCTACTGTCTGGCTTCTAATTCTCTTTCAACACTTTTTAAGTGTGTGACCTGGGAAATTTACTTAATATTAAGATCTCTGCGTCCAAGTCCTCATGCATAAAACGGAGCTAAGGATGCACCTACAGTGAGGTGCTGCGCTGTTCTTGGTCGCCCAGTCGTGTCCGACTCTCTGCGACCCCGCGCACTGTGGCCCGCCCGCCAGGCTCCTCTGTCCATGGGGCTCTCCAGGCAAGGATACCGGGGTGGGCTACCATGTCCTCCTCGAGGGGATCGTCAGAACCCAGGGGTGGAACCCAGGTCTCTTGCACTGCAAGCAGATTCTTTACTCTCTGAGTCACCAGGGAAGTGAGGTGTAGGGATAATTATACAAGACAATCCAGGTCAAGCACTTGGAACACTCTGGCATATAGTTATTGTTCGATAAATATTACCATCATCACTGACATTCACAAAGATTTCATCCATGGAAGGGGAGAATAGGCAGGCAGGGAATGAAGCTCCACATTGTATCTGAGTGCTCCGACTCTTCTTTCTAAATCCTCCCCAGCTTTCTCATATCAAGGGTTTATTTTTGGATTTTGAGCTTCTGTTTTGTTTCTTGTTTTCTAATTTCCTTACCCTGTGACTTAAAACTGCTCTTTTCCAGCCCAGGTTGGATGCATGAGACAAGTGCTCAGGGCTGGTGCGCTGGGAAGACCCAGAGGGATGGGATGGAGAGGGAGGCGGGAGTGGGGATTAGGATGGGGAACACATGTAAATCCATGGCTGATTCATGTCAATATATGGCAAAAACCACTACAATACTGTAAAGTAATTAGCCTCCAACTAACAAAAATAAATGAAAAAACTGCTCTTTTATCTGTATCCTACAGTCTCAGACTACATAATATTGTGGCATACTCTTTAACTTTAAGCAGCTTTGGTTCTTAATACTTATCAATATCTTGAAATTCATAGAGCATTTTTCTATCCTAAGTACCTGGTCTTGGAAGCTTTGATGCCCTGTTTAAAACCTCAGAGCCACTAACAAAAACAATAGCAACTGCTCACCAAGGGCCAGGCCCTAATGGAGATGTTTCATGTATTAACTCATTCAATCACTGCAACAACTGCTTGGTGTAGATATTATTACCCCATTTTACAGACGAAACAGGCACATAGAGGGTTAGTGGCAAGTCCACAGAAAAGAAATAGCAGGGCTGATCTTTGTCCTTTGAACCAAGGCAGCCTCAACCCTCCACACCCCCACTTCCCACCCACCCCCTCCCCCACACCAGTCTATGTTCCTGTCCATTGCCTTGCATAACCTTTCAAGAATGTGCTCTTGCTATTCACTTGTTCTTTTACACTCTCCTTTTCTTGTAGCACCTTATCTCAGCCTCAAGGACACTTCTTTTAGCTTTTTATTTTATATCATTTCAGACTTACAAAAAAGTTACAAAAATAACACAATGAATTCCTTATAACCATCACCCAAATTCTGCAAATGTTAATACTTTACCATATTTGCTATACCATTCACTCTCTGCCTCATCTCTCTATGTGTGGAGATTATGTGTATATAACCATATAAATTTCCTGAGAGTAAGTTGCAGACATAAAACTTCTTTGCCCTTAACTATTTCAGGATTTGTTTACTAAAAGCAAAGATAATCTTTTACATAGTTTAGTACAATTATCAACATCAGGAAATTAACAAAGCTAACAATATTAGCGGTGGAATGCTGGTAAATATTTAACAGGCTCTCCAGGTTTTAAAAAAATGGCCCTGGTTTGTCTTATTTGCTACTCCCCACATGGGGTAGCAAAGAGTCGGACACAACTGAGTGACTGAGCTGAACTGAACTGAACCATATAAATACTCTCTGCTGCTGCTGCTGCTAAGTCGCTTCAGTTGTGTCCAACTTTTTGCAACCCCATAGACGGCAGCCCACCAGGTTCCCCCGTCCCTGGGATTCTCCAGGCAAGAACACTGGAGTGGGGTGCCATTTTCTCCTCCAATGCAGGAAAGTGAAAAGTAAAAGTGAAGTCTCTCAGTCGTGTCTGACTCTCAGCGACCCCATGGACTGTAACCCACCAGGCTCCTCCATCCATGGGATTCTCCAGGCAAGAGTACTGGAGTGGGTTGCCATTGCCTTCTCCATAAATACTCTCACTATGTCTAATTTCAAGCCAACAACCTGATGTCACTAAATTTGGAGTTGAGAAGATGTCCCAGTCAGCTCTTGTGGACCAATACAAGGCAACCTTAGCACATCATTGAAAATAAACATTCAATTACCAAATAGCTATAAAATTTACAGAGCATTAAAGAAAAAAATATTTATAGTAATCAAAATATTTTTCTACTACTTTATTTACCTTTGTTCCATTAGTGTCCTCCCCAGGATCATCTAAGGATAGTTGTCATCAAGTGCCAGGTAGAGAAAGTGAGGCTTAACAGTTTTATATAAAAGACTAATATGTCCTACTTATGAAGCAATGTTTCACATGACTGTATTGGTCAACGTGGCTTCCAAAGCAATTAACAGAAATTTGATATCTAGAATTAAAGAGATGATAATCCTGTGCTATGATTATTCTCATTTGTAATTTAAATAGCTGTTGATAATGTGAATTTGAAGCTGTAAGACTGAACCTGCAAAAATGAGAATAACAGCAACAAAGTTTATGTCACGAGAATCAGATTTTGCCATATAACTGTGCTATTTGAGCAGAGAATTGATGTGAGTCTTGTTTTGAATTGAATATACACACAATAATATTCTCTAAGGCATTTGAGACTTTTTTTGAATACACACAGGAAAAAAAAAGATAGCTATCCCAATGTATCAGTCTACCCCATCCTACCCCAGGAATAAAACATTAGGAAGAAACTATTGATGGGCAAATGGCATTACTCTCACTTTCAAATTATTATCAGAGAAAATATTTAGAGAAAACTGAAAATAATCTTTTATTTTTTCCAATTATTTCCTCTAATTGAGCATAACTTACAAATTTCATAGAGAAAGCACAGGAAAAAAGAATGAGCAACTCTTTTATTTAATGAAGCAATCATGCAGATCAATTTCAAAGGGATACAATTATGTATTCATGAGACTATGTGAACCTACAACAGACTAGGTTTGAATTTAGGTGCATTTACCTAGTATTTCACTTCAGAATTAAATGTATTACAGTATTTTCACTATTTTTGGTTGATCAGACACTTAATTTTTATTTGGAATTCAAAGCATCCTCACAAAGCTGTTTCTCATAGCTTCCTGCTCAGGCAGTTCTTTGTCAGCTGCATTAGGTGAAGAAGCTTTGATAGCAACTACAAATCAGTGATCTTCATCAAAATAAAATGAAATACAAAGAATACTAAAAGCAAATAAAACATATCCCACAGAGAAAATATTATAGGTAGATAACATGGAGATGTGATCATTGGGATCAGAACCAAAATAGAACAGTTTAACATGAAAAACCCATAAAGTGGGATCTGCATATTTCTCTAATGATAAAACAGAATCTAGGTTAAGGACGTATGAAGCAAGTTGAGCTATCTTGGAAGGTGTAAAATAAAACTGAAAGGAAGGAGATGATTTCGGAGGGCGTCACTGTCAGGATTTTGCTTCGATAGTAGGAGTACACCTTGGTGATCATACCCCACGAGTGTGTCAGGGTTGCAATCACTTGCTGCCTGGCCAGCACAGGTTTATGGAGATTTTCTTTAGGGCAAGACAAGTAATCAAATCCGCAGCTACAAAAAGTTCAGGTTATAAATCCACAAAACATCATCCAGCTGTGCCTCGGTAGAGGGTAGTAGGTTATTTGGTGTGATTTAAGAGGCAGGAAGGAATGCGGGAGTCAAGTAAAGCAAAAGTCACCCCGTTGGGTCCCAGTCTTTGCGACCCCATGGACTATACAGTCCATGGAATTCTCCAGGCCAGAATACTGGAGTGGGTAACCCTTTCCTCCTCCAGGGGATCTTCCCAACCCAGGGATCGAACCCAGGTCTCCTGCATTGTAGGCAGATTCTTTACCAACTGAGCCACAAGGGAAGCCCAGAACTGGTATGTTTACCAACAATTCCTTCAGCCTTTTCTTAGCTTTATCCCTTCCCCTCACCCCAAATCCCTCCACTGCTAGAGCTAATATTTTGGCTACTAATCTCAAACCACATAATGAAGGATGTATCTTTTTGATATTGAGTCATTATGCATTCAGGATTTTTCTCTTAAAAACTAGGATAAGCCATTTGCCTAATGCCTTTTAGGATAGTCAAAAACTGAGATTAATGGAGAAATAAGAATGAGAAGAAGATAACTAAATAGGACACAGAGACAAATGCTGGTCAATTCTCTCTCACACCTGAGGCTAACTTTGCCACTTTTAAGATGCACGTGTATGTCAGGATATAATCACAATCATAAAAACTCATCTTACTGAATGTTTACTATGAGCCAGACCCTGTGCTAAGTACTTTGTTGTCATTATTTATTCATTTATTTTTTCAATTTTTAAGGGTATCACTATTTTTGATACATGGGTTTTAGCAATGAAAAAAATCAGATAATATTCCTGCTTTCACAGAGTGTACATATTAGTGATAAACAAAATGTCAGTAGGTCAAATGGCTATGTTGAAAAATAAAGCAAGGAAAGATTGTTAGAACTGATGCTTTTGAGCTGTGGTGTTGGAGAAGACTCTTGAGAGTCCCTTGGACTGCAAGGAGATCCAACCAGTCCATTCTAAAGGAGATCAGTCCTGGGTGTTCATTGGAAGGACTGATGCTGAAGCTGAAACACCAATCCTTTGGCCACCTGATGCGAAAAACTGACTCAGTGGAAAAGACCCTGATGCTGGGAAAGATTGAGGGCAGGAGGAGAAGGGGGCGACGGAGGCTGAGATGGTTGGATGGCATCACCAACTCAATGGCCACAAGTTTGAGTAAGCTCTGGGAATTGGTGACGAACGGGGAAGCCTGGTGTGCTGCGGTCTGTGGGGTCGCAAAGAGTCAGGCACGACTGAGTGACTGAACTGAACTGAACTGAACTTCTGAAGAAGGGTAAGTCATGGTGTAGTGTCCACGGCCAGTCATAAGATGTTCCCAGCACTGGCTGTGGGGTGCCTAGCTCTCTGCTTGTCCCTACATGGTTCTTACTGTGCTATACTTACAGTTCTCTGTCTATTTTCTAAGTCTTCCACTGGGCTGTGAACTGCTTGAAGACAGGAACAATCATTCATTTTTATATTCACAATATCTAGCACAATCCCAAGACCACAGCTGGTGGCCAATAAATAATTTCTGGATAAGTGAATTAGCAATTAAGTTAGAATTTAAGAGAAACCTTTTGAAGAAGGTAACTGAAGTAGCCTTCATTCCAGGTATTCTTTTCTGCCTTCCAAAATACTCTTAGTGCGTTGGTCAAGAGCTCGGACAGCAGAATCAGAAATTTTGAGATTAGATCCTCAGCCTCAAACTCATTAGATGTCTGTCTGTGGCTCTTTACTCAGCTTTTCCAGGCCTCAGTTTCAACAATAAAGACTTCTCACTTTTTGCTGGTATATTAGATATATATATATATATTCTTAGCAAAAAAACCTAATTCTTATCATTGCTTCATACATGTTAACTGTCATTATTATTATAGATACTTAATGCAAGCCTGTAATTATACATAGATTAACTTCCATGGGCAGAGGAGCCTGATGGGCTTTAGTTCATGGGGTTGCAAAGAGCTGAACATGACTGACCAGACAGCCAACCTATCTTTTCCAGGTTTAAGTCAAGAATTTTTGACCACGGTGTGCTCAGCCATTCAGTTGTATCTGAATCCAATGGACTGTAGCCTGCCAGGTTCCTCAGTCTATGGAATATACTTTTTTCATAATAAGAATATTGCTACCTACTCCTTCTTTCTATCAAAATCTTCCTTATCTTTTGAGGCCTTGAAGACCAAGTAATTTTTCAAACTCAAACAAAACCAGAAGATTAAGATGGAAATTGTAAGGTGGTGGGTTGACATTTTGGATTAGGAATTCTCAAAGCACCACTTAGGAAGTTGTCTCTTCTACTTGTCATATGATTAAGAAGAATGTACAGTGCTAATTCATAAATGGCTTCCCTGGTAGCTCAGTTGCAAAAAAAAATTGCCTACCAATGCAGGAGACATGGGTTTGATCCC
Source organism: Hydropotes inermis (assembly GCA_020226075.1). Classification (NCBI taxonomy): domain Eukaryota; kingdom Metazoa; phylum Chordata; class Mammalia; order Artiodactyla; family Cervidae; genus Hydropotes; species Hydropotes inermis. The sequence goes on along the minus strand of CM035278.1, from coordinate 72,054,609 downwards.
TGAGTTGGGAAGATCCCCAGGAGGAGGAAATAGCAACCCACTCCAGTATTCTTGCCCCGAAAATCCCATGGATAGAGGAGCCTGGTAGGCTACAGTAGGTGGGGGTCACAAAGAGTTGGACACGATTTAGTGACTAAGCAAAAATAGTTCATGAATGATCCAGTAATGGTCTGTATGCATGACCAGCTACAGAACTGCGCTTCAGAAGTGGAGCTAGGCCCTAGGATACAGAGTGTCCTTGGGTGTATTCACTCTGTAAGGTGTTCTGAGGACTTCAGTAGCTCCAGATTGTCTTTGATGGCATCATATGGTCCACTCATAAAATAATAAGAATGATGAAATTATAGCATGATGAAATTACAATGACATCACATGGTTCAACAATTTAATAGCTTCACTGAGTTCACTTTTTAAAAGCTTATGAATTATTTTTGTTCTCTTTCTAATGCCAGTATACCAAAAGTCACTTAGATTTTCCTCCTAAGAACAGTTATATCAGATTTACTATTCATGTCCAATAATGATATTAATGATGGCTGCTCCTGAATACCCTTACTTCCACACACTGACCTTCCACACTTTTCTACAAGACCCTTGCTTATAAAGAACCTGAAGCAAAACAAAGCTACTCTGAAACTGTCTATTCACATTAAGTAATTGAAACAAAAACCAATCAAACTAAAAAGCCAAAATCCACTAAGCCAAACAGTGAAGACAGCTGCCATCTAATATTGTTTTCTTAACAAAAGGAAAAACAAGAGAGAAAAAAATCCACAAGCTGCTGAAGCAAAATTGGATGATTCAGTGTGATAAGCCTCCAAACCCCCCTGTTCTGAACCACTTCTAATTCATCTTGTTGGTGAAGGAGGGATTCTTCACCCTACGTAGTTAGATACATGAACACGTGACCCCCAAACCCGGACAGATGAGCGTGACAGCAGTTTATCAGTCACAGAACTCACCCCTGCGGTCAGAGGACACGGCCCGCCGTGCAGGGCCATGCAAGGATGGCGCTCAGGAGCAGAGGGAGCCAACAGAGACCGTGGGAGTCAGGCTTTGCAGGAGTAAGTGGATCACCCCGGAGGACATGATCACTTGTTTGAATGATTTCCAGGCCAGCACAGAGGTAAAACCCAGTAGGTTGAGGACTCAGTACCGCAGGTCCAGCTGACAGAGGTACTAGGCAGACGAGAAGCCTCTCCTTTAGGGTGGGAGGCATATCTAGCAAGAGTGGGAGTGAACGGATGTCACGGCAGCACTAGAAATTGAATGTCCTTACCCCTCTCTACTGTTGAGTAAACAAATTCCTCAGAATCCTAACACTCTGATATTTAGCCTTTAAAGTAAAAACTAAGTGAGTCATCTTATTTTTGTCATAGACATGAGTGATGGGAAAAACTGGTTCCATGGCAGAAGCTAGCCTTGAGTTCGATTCACAGTGAGTCACACTGAATTGGAGAACTTATCTGAGGCTTGATGGTACTTAACTGTTTACAAATATTCTTTGAGCACCAGAACAGGGTGTGAACCTGCAGCAGAAACTGTTGTTACGTGTTCACTGAATCCCTGCAATGTTTCTGCTGAGCACACATTTTCTCTGCAGCTCCAAGCTACTTTTCAATGACATGTGGCCTTGAAACTAAGTTTCAGCCAGTGGAATGAGGGCAAAAGCTAAAAATGATACTGTCAGACCCATGTGAGATTATTTGTTTTCTCTGTCCTTTCCATTGATGACCCTGGGAGCCACATGCTGGAGATGGCAACCTCACAAGATGGAGGCTTTTAGTCCCTGAATGACTATGGTCTTCTTCCTCCACAATATCTCACTGGACAAAGACTAAAATAAGTGAACTAAAGCAAGCTTTTACTGTGCTAAATCTCCAAGGTTTGAGAATTACTTGTTACAACAGATAGTTTAACCCTCATAGATAACCCCTGTACAGAATGTTAAGAAAGCTTCAGATATGAGAGCAGAGTCTAGGTATTGTTACAAATACTAGATATAATTTCTTCTGAGTTATCCCTTTCTGCTATGATGCTCTGTGCTATCGAAAACATCTCTAAAATGTATCACATGAAAGAAAGTCAACTCTTCTAGGAATAGTGTAGAGAAAACCAATAATTAAATGTATTAGAACAAAGATAAATTCTGAACTACACTAAGAGTGGGGCAAAAATAAATGGATAGACAACTTACTATGTCAATGAAAAATTTTTTTAAAAGTTAAAAAAAAGATGATAAGAAAAGAACAGAAGGAGAAGAAATGAGAGATTATAAGAATTCAATTGAGGGGCAAAAGAGCATCATTACAGATAAATGAATTAAAAACATAATGGAAGAGATGAAAGTTGAATTATTAAATAGATGAAAAATTTGAGAAAATCACCAGTACGATCAATCACCAGATAAAAATATGGCAAAGGTGTGGGTATTGAAATGATCAATTTCAGATTGGGGCCCAGGTGGCTACAATTCAATAGAAACATTCTGAAACCAAAGAACTAAACAAATGTAAGAACAAAAGCCTCAAAAGAATTACTGCCAACTAATAACCCTCAATTAATGATTCCAGCAGACTGAACACACATAATCAACACTCATCAAGCCATAACTTGGTAAAATCATGATACTTAAAAATAAAGAAAACAAACAGAAAAAAGAAAAGAGAGGAGGAAGAGGAGGACAGGAAAGGAAAAGTTAGGAAAAGAAGAAATCTTCAGGCATCAGGTAGGAAAAAACTCTACTGAAAAGGAGAAAGAATTGAGACACAGCATGATGCAAAACAAAACATAGCAGAGGCACATCCAGAAAACTCCTAAAAGAGAAAAAAAAAAAAAACCTCATATGGCCCAAGGAAATCATACTCATCCAAGATGTGAGAATATCAAACAGACCTTCCAAACTATTTCAAAGAAACAGCAAGAACATAGGGCTCATGGGTTCTTATTAGGAGGAAAAATATCAAGGCAAAAAACCCCCAAAATCCCAAATGACTGAACTCAGAAATGGAAAATACAAGTAAAAGGACTGGGGATGGAATGAAATTCACCTAAATGTGAAATAAGCGTTAAGCTATTGTGTTCGAAAAACAGTGGTATACAGTTGACCCTCGAACAACACAGGTTTGAACTGTGAAGGTCTGCTTATCTATGGATGTTTCTATCTGTGGATTTTTCCAGTAAATACATATTACAGCACTACATGACTCACAGGTGGTTGGATCTGCAGATGGAAAACCAGGGATGTGGAAGACAAATTGTAACATGGATTTTTTTGCTTCACCAAGCGATCGGCACCTCTTATCTCCAAGCTATTCAAGAGTCAGCTGTGTATATACAATGGAATATTGTTCAGCCATTTAAAAAAAAAAAAAACAAGAAAAGCTTACCATTTGTGATAACATGGATGACACTTGAAGATACTATGCTAACCAAGTCAGAGAGGAAGATAAATACTATACGATCTTACTTACAGGTAAAATCTAATACCAACAAACAAAATGAAATAAAAGAATACCAAACCCATAGGAAAAGAGATCAGATTTATAGTTGCCAGAGGCAGAGGTTGGAGGAAGGGGTAGTTAGAGAAAGGAATAAACTTCCAGTTTTAAGGTAAATAAGTATTAGTTTTAACATGTATACCATATTTACACTGCTATGATATGTAAACAGAGAAGTTAAGAGAATAGATCCCAAGAGGTCCCATCACAAGGAGAAATTTTTCTCTTTTGATGGTATCTGTATGAGATGACAGATGTTGCCCAAACCCTCTTGCGGTAATGATTTCATAACATATGTAAATCAAATAACACCAGATTGTGCACTTGAAACTTATACAATGATGCATGTCAATAAAGCTGGTAAAGAAAAACGAAGAGAGGTAGGAGAAAAAATTCAATTTGACCTTAAACTCAAAAACAAAATGAGACAGAACAAATGGAACATAAAAAAATAGAAGCGACAAACAGTTTGACAGAATAAAAAAAGACTAACCAATAGAGACGCAGGCACCAAAGTGGGTCAGTGGGAGTTAGGAAGGAACCAACAGTGGGAGTTAGGCTTCAGGCCCCGGCTTGAATTCTAGCTTCACTGCCTTCTTAATTAGTGGCCCTGGGTAATTGGAAATTTTCCTTACCTTAGTTTTTTCATGTAAAATAATGAGGACGATACCTCTGCCTTGTGGGACTGTTCTAAGCATTCTGCGATTTAATGCACTTGGAGTATTTAGAGGAGCGCCTGGCCCTTTGTAATCACTCAATCACTGTTTGCTTTTGTTAGTAATGCCCTCATTACCCACAACAGAGACTTTAATCGATGCTATTTAAAGTGGAAATAAGTAATTTTTAAGTATGACTCCAACTTCTGAATGCACTTTATTATCTCTTAAGCTCAGATAAATCTTTTAGAACATAATAGCCCATTGAGAGGAATTTTATTCCTCTTAAACATGAATAAATTTGAATATTTTTCATTTAGAATATGATCTCATTAAAAAATTGCTTTCACCAATTTATATACCTATGCTTCCATCTGTGCATATGTATAGAAAAACATCTGGAGTAAAGTTATTTCTAAATAAGGGATTGGCAATGATTTTTTAAGTTCTTTAAAAAGCTTTTTTAACATTACTTATTTATAATAGATCCTTTGCTACTAAAATAAAATTACTATTACAAGGGAAGAAGAAAAATTGTTTCTTGCAGTTGTGGATTGTGTATCTTTAGGTGTTACATAGTTAGGTATATTTACTGTTGCAATAGCAAAGGATTTTGTACAATCAAACACCATGCTCCTTGCAAAACTAGCTGGTTATAGCCCATAATCTTTTGGTTCAGCTCACTACCTAACAGAGGCTGCAGGAGGTTTTTTTTTTTTAACTGCATTTGTTTTTATCTTTTAAAAATAATTTTAAACATTCTATATTATAAAAAGTACTACAAACCCCTGGAACATTTCAAACAAAAAGTGTATTGTGAAAAGCAAATTCTATCATTGACAATCCCCTCTTCCCATTTCTATTGCAACATCCTTGTTAAAAACATTTAACTGAATAGGTGATTTGCACTGCTGCATTAGTTTCAGGTGTGCGGCTCAGATAGGTTTCCAAGATGGGTTACTACGAGGCACTGAATAATGCTCCCGGTGCCTTAGGGCAAGTCTTTATTGATTATGTTTTATACCTGGTGGTGTGTATCTTTTAATCCCATGCTCTTAATTTATCCCCGCCCTTCCTCTTTCCCCTTTAGGAACCATAGGTTTATTTCCCAAGTCGGTGAGACTGTTTCTGTTTTGGAAATAAGTTGATTTCTATTATTTTTTGGACTGCACAGATAAGTGATATCATATAATTTTTGTCTTTTTCTGCCTGACTTATTTCACTTAGTATAGTAATGTCTAGGTCCATCCATGTTGTTGCAAATGGCAATATTTCACTGTTTTTTATGACTAAGTAGTATTCCATTGCATGCATATATTATATATATGTGTGTATATATATATATGTATATGTATATATATATATATGTATACATATATCCACCATGTCTTCTTTATCCACAACTTATTACATCATTTCAAACCTTTTCTAAGCACCTACAAATGTGCACACATGCATAGAAAACATAAATCGAGTCATTATTTTTTATATACGTAAGGTAAAACTACAAATATTGTTCACTGCCTTTAAGTCAGTTTCCTGGGAAATAGAGTTGAAATGAAGATGTGCATGCAGAAGGTTAACAGGGGGGTGATCTCAGGAATAACCCCTGTGGCAGACTAAAGGAAGTACTGAACTGCTATGCTAAGAGCGTTGGTACCCAGGTTGCTCTTGGCAACTGCAATGATTCTATACAATTTCATCCTAACTTAACCTATCCCACTCTTGCTACCAGAATTTACTTAGGAATTAGATCAATATCCAGTTTCTCCAATGGAGTAATATGGGAGCAAACAGCTCAGAGTTCAGAACCTGGGACTGATATAAAAATCCACAAGAATACTGACCTTCTATCGTTTCAATCTTCTGTTTATTTCACAGCTTTGAGTGGGTTTTTCAATGCTGACCAAGATAGGCATGTTGTCCACATATCAGTTATTGCTGCAGTAATGATGCATAACAAACCAAATCAAATTCAATGACTTGTAAAAACAAGCATTTGTTCTTAGGTTTATTACATTTTATAGCACATGTTTTAGTTACCATTAAGTTGTGAGCATTGTATCACATCATTAAATTTTCTTTTTAAACATAAGCTGTAGTCATGTATTGATGTGAGACTTGGATTATAAAGAAAGCTGATCGCCGAAGAATTGATGCTTTTGAACTGTGGTGTTGGAGAAGACTCTTGAGAGTCCCTTGGACTGCAAGGAGATCCACCTGTCCATCCTAAAGGAGATCCAGTCCTGAGTGTTCATTGGAAGGACTGATGTTGAAGCTGAAACTCCAATATTTTGACCACCTGATGCTAAGGCTGACTTTATTTGAAAAGACCCTGATGCTGGGAAAGATTGAGGGCAGGAGGAGAAGGGGACGACAGAGGATGAGATGGTTGCATGGCATCGCCGATTCAGTAGACATGAGTTTGAGTAAACTCTGGGAATTGGTGATGAACAGGGAAGCCTGGTGTGCTGCGGTCCACGGGGTCGCAGAGAGTCGGACATGGCTGAGCCACTGAACTGAACTGAACTGGGCTTATTCGACAGCACACATTGCTAGACGTCGATGTGCACAGATTTCTGGGCACCTCTGACTGTTGCTCTGCTCACTGCCGTTTCACTGTGCTCTCTTTCCAGTCACACTTGCCTTTCAGTTGCTTCTCAACATGTCAGACACATTCCTGCCTTAGGGACTTCGCGCTGGCTGTTTCCTTGATGCAGGGAATGCTCTTTTCCCTTACCTTCTTGAAGCTTTTTTTGAAAATCCCAGTAAAGCCTTCTGTGATCACCCCGTTTGAAATTGCAACCCTTTGTCCTTTTCCTTAGCCTCATCTTCTCAATAACACTTGACATCTAACACCCTAATAACAATACCTTATAATATTCATCATCTAATACCTACATTATTATTTATTTGCTGTATTTACAATTTATAGTCTCTCTCCCTTTGCTAAAATGAAGGTCTATGAAAATAAAGATTTTAGTCTAATTTTTTCACTTATAAATCCCCAGTGCCTAGAGAAGTGTCTAGAACTCACTAGTTGCTCAGTAAAGGTTATTGATTAGTAAACATCTAGAAGTAGAATTAGACTGTACTTCTGAACTTCTAAAAGTTAAATTACACCCAAAATTGGCCTAAGAGTAGGCGTTTTAAATCAGGTCACATGTTATTCAGTACACTTTATAGTGTCTCCAGAGTCAAACAAAAGTTTTTTAATTTTCTTAAAATTATTACCTACTCACAGTACACTTATACTTCTTTCAAGTTAAAAATTGATCATTAATCATATACAACGCTGTCAAATTCTGTTACTAGAAAAACTGATCCCACTTTTGTTTAGTTAGCATGTCCCTAGTACAGCTAGATCATTACAATCCAACTTCTTCTCTTCGCATAATTTAAGAATAGAGACAAGACTAAAAACCATTATCAAAGTCTCACATAAGCTTTCTAAACTTCTTAAGCACTCACTAAAGAAGCAATAACCATGTACTCAAAAGGAATTTGCTTTCATTGTTTATAGTAGATAAATAAATGGGGTTTAGTGTTTTATTTAGGAAATTACTGATTTCCTACTTCTCTAGTCCTCACTTTTTTCCACATTTCCACATCTTCCTTGGATACATTACTCCTGTTTAATACACATTCTTCCCTTTGAGATTTTTATAGTGCGTGCTCTTATTCTTTTAGTTATTCTTTTCACATTTTATGTACTTAACAAGAACTCTAAAACACTGCTGATCTAATTTTCATTATCTTAAGGGCATATTTTCAAACTGATTTCACAACAAATATCCATAAGAGTATTAGATACTGTTGGTTTGTTGGCATTTGTTTCTATTAATCTTCAGTATGTACTCTTTCAAGAGAAAATACCCTTTTATGCTCATGAGTACAATTTTTATTTAAAAAAAACAACAAAGTCAAAGGGATTATTAAAAATATGGAGAAACTGAAAGCCTAGTGCATTACTGGTGGGAATGCAAACTGGTATAGCTACTGTGGAAAATGATACGGTGAGTCCTCAAAAAATTAAAAATGGAACTGCCTTGTGATCCAGAAATCCCACTTGTGGGTATTAAAGTTAAATTAAAAGAATTAAAAGCAGATACCCTAGCTAATATTTGTACATCCATGTCAATAGCAGCATTATTCACAATAGCCAAAGTGTGGAATCAATATAGGAGTTCAAAGTAAATGAATAAACAAAATGCAGTATACATAAGCAATGAACTATTGTTCAGTCTTAAAAAGGAAGAAAATTCTGAAACATGCCACTACATGGATGAACCTGAAGACACCATGCTATGTGAAATAAATCAGCCACAAAAGGACAAATATTGTGATGATGCTTATATGAGTTATGTAGTCAACTTCATAGGGACCCAAAGTAGACAGATGGTTGCCAGGGTATGCAGTGAGCGTGGGGGTGGGAAGTTAGTGCTAATGGTTATGGGGTTTCAGCTGGGAGGATAAAAATGTTCAGGAGATGGATGAGGTGATGATTGCTCAACAGTGTGAATATACATCATGTCACAGAACCATCCACTTAGAAATGGTTAAATTTATAAGCTTTACATTACAAAGCTTTACATATTTTTAGTGCCCAGTTCAGTTCGGTCACTCAGTCATGTCCAACTCTTTGCGACCCCATGGACTACAGCACGCCAGGCCTCCCTGTCCATCACCAACTCCCAGAGTCCACCCAAACCCATATCCATTGAGTTGGTGATGCCATCCAACCATCTCATCCTCTGTCATTCCCTTCTCCTCCTGCCCTCAATCTTTCCCAGCATCAGGGTCTTTTGCAATGAGTCAGCTCTTCACATCAGGTAGCCAAAGTATTGGAGTTTCAGCTTCAACATCAGTCTTTCCAACGAATATTCAGGACTGATTTCCTTTAGGATGAACTGGTTGGATCTCCTTGCAGTCCAAAGGACTCTCAAGAGTCTTCTCCAACACCACAGTTCAAAAGCATCAATTCTTCAGTGCTCAACTTTCTTCACAGTCCAACTCTCATATCCATACATGACCACTGGAAAAACCATAGCCTTGACTAGACAGACCTTTGTTGGCAAAGTAATGTCTCTGCTTTTTAACATGCTATCTAGATTGGTCACAACTTTCCTTCCAAGGAGTAAGAGTCTTTTAATTTCATGGCTGCAATCACCATCTGTAGTGATTTTGGAGCCCAGAAAAACAAAGTCAGCCACTGTTTCCACTGTTTTCCCATCTATTTGCCCTGAAGTGATGGGACTGGATGCCATGATCTTAGTTTTATGAATGTTAAGCATTAAGCCAACTTTTCCACTCTTCTCTTCCACTTTCATAAAGAGGCTTTTTAGTTCTTCTTCACTTTCTGCCATAAGGGTGGTGTCATCTGCATATCTGAGATTATTGATATTTCTCCTGGCAATCTTGATTCCAGCTTTTGCTTCCTCCAGCCAGGATTTCTCATGATATACTCTGCATATAAGTTAAATAAGCAGGGTGACAATATACAGCCTTGATGTCCTCCTTTTCCTATTTGGAAAAGTGCCTAAGAACAGATAAATTAGAGTTAACACTCTTTTCAATTAAGAACTGTGAACCACAAATTCTTCCAAAGATGTTACAGATGGTAGCCCTGTTCATGGGGCGCTTCAGGGTATGCGTGCTCTGCTACTCAGTCGTGTCTGACTTTTTGGGACCCCATGGACTGTATCCCACCAGGCTCCTCTGTCCATGGAATTTTCCAAGCAAGAATACTGGAGAAGATTGCCATTTCTTCCTCAAGGGCTCTTCCCGACCCAGGGATTGAACCTGCACCTCCTACCACTGAGCCAGCTAGAAAGATCCCAAATGGTGTTTAGGAAAAGTCATATGAAAATGGACTACAATAAAGAAACCAGAAACTTTAGTCACATCTTAACTATGCAGTTTCAGTTACAGTATTTGAAATGAATTCAATACCATCAAAACTCATATTTTATTTAAGGATAAAAGTTTCCCTACACAAAAAATAGTTCTGGTTGTTTATGATAGATAATTACATATCTATATGTAACTATAACTGTACAAATTATATAAATACAACTGTCCTCTACGTGTAGAACCACAACACTTCTCAATAATTCAGCAACACTTAAGAACTTGATGAAGATAAGTTCATTTTGCTCTTAGTTATTTACTATCAAAGATAAACAGAGGACTTCTTGGAACGTCTGAAAAAATAAACAGAGAAGAAACCACAGTCAGTAAGGGAACTGTTTTTAACAACATGCTTTGGAATCGTCTGTGGGTTCTGCTGTTTCTCTAAATATCAAAGAAAAGAAAATAAATACTGTTCATTAGTTATGATTTCTGAAAAAGATATGCTCAGCAATTCTAAGGAAATAGAGACATATGTTCCAGACACCTATCACAGACTTTTCATGGTGTTGAAAATCTCATGAAATTGAAACCCAGTTTCAAATATTATTACATCCTGTTCTCACATTATGGGCCCCAATTTTTGACTTAAATTATGGTAAATATAGACAATGAGAACAGGAAACTGTGATCTCTCACTAGAATGTGAGCTAGGGCCATTGAAGCTAACTCTCTAAGCCTCAATTTCCTTAAAGCTAAATAAATGTGAGTGATAATATCTACCTTGCAGTTCTAAGAATTAGATGTAATGTTCCTGGAAAACAATAGGGATTTAGTAAATCATTATTGACATAATATAAGTATATTCAGTAATAATAGTACAAGAACTTGGTGGCAAGAGGGGCATCTGTTTGGATTATCTGTATCCTCCTGTTAACTTTGTGTAGTACTCACACACAACTAAACTGGTCAGAAGAAATAACTGATGCTAATAAAGGATAAAAAAACACAATTATCATCTATTCTTAGGACTTGAACCCAAGTCACATTAGAATAAATGCTTTTTATAAATTTTAATCCAAACTGCTTTTAAATCATTTTTGTACAGGAAACATTTTTTTTTCAAACTAAAAAACCTGCCCAGACCCTCAGTGAACAATAACATTTTTTCAACTGTAGCTCTCTGTCAGATTCATTCCTATCTAAATAACAGTACTGGGGAAAGGACTGCAGGGTAACTTGCCTGTTCATAACTTTTCTAAAATTGTCTTTAGGGTGAGTGATGTGGACTTCCATTCCACCTCATCCAGCAATGGAACAAGGGGAAATTGGCTGACTGTGACCAGAGAGATTTTACTATTATGGAAGCCTTCTTTTTTCAGCTTTCCCCTCAAATTACCATCCTATATCACGCCTTTCTTTCATCACCAATGTCACAAAAATAGCTTTTTCTTTCTACTTCATAAACCATGTAATGTGACTCCTTCCTTCTTAGAGATTAAAAAAAAGTCCAAAAACGTCCCCTCCCAGTTCAGTCTCTTTAATTTCTCCATGGCATGTGAGTCTGTTGACTAACCCTTGCTTTGTGGAACTGGGTGAGTTCTCTCTGAACACAATGTTCTCGTGTCCTGAATGCATTCTCCTCTGTAATCCGTCTCTTACGACTGGTATCAGCTCCCTGTCTGTCCCCACTGCACGCTTCCTTCAGTGGGTTTTGCCATTTCCGTGGCATTATAGATACCCTTTATTATAGCCACCTTGGGGTAAATGCCAGCTTCAGTACACAGCCCTTTCTTTCTGTCTCCGTAGCCTCACTTCCATTGTTTACTCTGACTAAAACGATCTACTCAAGATCATTTTTCAGGACTCAGCTCATTGTGCCACCTTCTTTGTGAGCTTTCTCCAAATGGAAGTGAATATTCTTTCAATGAACATATGCAGTAATTTTTCACCTTTTTAAAAATGAGAACACTAAAGTTCTCTCTTCGCAAATTTCAGTTGTCCAATACAGTGTTATCAATGATACTCACCATGTGATACTTCAATCCTCACACCTTATTCCACTTATAACCAAAAGTTTGTATATTTTACTAACCCGTTCCTATTTTTCCCACAGTCAAGTCCCCAACCACTGTTCTCTTTGTTTCTATCAGTTTAAGTTTTTTTCAGATTCCACATGCAAGTGATACCATACAGTATTTTGTTTTTCTGTATAGCTTAGTTCACTTAGCATATACCCTCCAGTTTCATTACTATTGTCACAAAAGGCAAGATTTCTTTTTTTTTTTAAGTATGATTGACACAGCAACATTATATTTGTTTCAGATATGCAACATGATTTGATATTTAGTTACAGTGTGAAATGATCTAGTTAACATCTGTTAGCAAGACATGCTTACCAACCACCACATCTAGTACCTCTTCCCTTTCTACTGGAATTGGGTTGTTGCAATACAGGAAGATGATGAGAGGGCACAACCAGGATTTTCGTATTACTCGCCTGCTGGTCCAGTGCCCAAGACCCTGTGCTCCCAGTGCAGGGGGCCCAGGTTTGATCCTTGGGGAACTAGACCCCACATGCCACGATATAAAAAGTTGACACACCACAGCTAAAGATCCTGCATGCCACCACTAAGATAAGGCACGATCAAAGAAATGAATTAAAAGAAATATTTTTTAAAGAGCAAAAATAATATAAAAGTGTTTTAAAGATAGGAAAAATAGTATAAAAATGTATAAAAGATATTTACTATATTAAATATACAATGTAAATAAATACACAATATAAATACATATATATACACAATTGTCTGCATCTGTTTATCTATCAATGGTGGTGTCCATACTTTGACTATGGTCAATATGCTTACAGAACAGGGGAGTACAGACCTCTTTAAGATAATGGTTTCAGAGATAGGGATCAAGATAGGAGAGCAAAAGGATATGGAGTTCACCTTCCTACACAAACACATCAAAGATGCATCTACATGTGAAACAGTTCTCATGGGAAAGCAGTGGAAAGTAGCAGAACTCCTCTACAGTAAGGCTATAGGGAAGATCCCACATAACGGGATAGGGTAGCAGGAGAAGCATCAGACTGGGGCCTGCACCCCCGGAGGGGTCTAGGAAGTGGAGGAAGACCCCATGGGCACGCTCCTGCCCTGCGGAATGACCTGTAGGCTAGGCATCCCAGTTCCGGGGCCCACGGCTGCTGGGGAGAAAGCTGGACAGACGGAAGATGCGCAGAAGCCTGGACTCCACTTGTGACGAGCGCAGGGCACTGACCTGCCAGGAGGCGGGGCGGACAGCGCTCTGCACCAGCAGCTGTCCCCTCGCCTCAGTGCCCAAGCCGAGCTGCGCAGACTCGCCAGCCCCACGCATTCCACGCCACGGCACAGGACTTGGGGCCACCTGGTCCCAGAAAGGCGTGTGACACGGTCCCACACGGATGACCAGGAGGCCTGGGCAGTGGCCCGTGGGAGGCAGCAGAGACCACGGTCGACACTTTGAGAGGTAGCACCACAGAGGTAGCCCAGACTTCTGGCAGCAATGCAGGTGCTCAGAAAATTCCACCAGAACAGGTAACGGCTTCATCTAAACTCATAGACACAGAGGAAGTGAAGTGGAATGAAAGGCAGAGGAACTACTCCCAACTGAAACCAAAAGAAAAACCCTGAAGAAATATAAATAATGGAACATAATTAGTCTATCAGACACTCAGTTCAAAAAGCTGGTAATAAAAATGCTAACTGAATTAAGAAAGAGTATCAATGTTAATGCACATCGTTTTAACAAGGAACTAGATAAAGACCACCCAATCAAAAGAGGGTAATTCAATTTCCGAGGTAAAAAAAACACTTCAGAAACAATTTAAAAACCTGAATAAATGACACTGAGAATGCATAAGTAATCTGGAAGGTAGGATAATGGAAATCACCCAATCAGAACAGATAGAAAAACAAACTTTAAAAAAGTAACATATGAGAACTATAGAATAACATAAAATGTGCCAACACACACCTAATAGAGGTTCCAGAAGGCAAAGAGACAAGAGGGAATTGATAATGTTTTTGAAGAAATTATGACTGAGAACCTTCTAAACCTAAAGAAGGAAATAGATATTCAGGTCCTGAAAACAGAGAAGGTCCCAAACAAACGAACTCAAGACATCTTATAATTAAAGTTGTAAAAGTGAAAAAGAGAGAATTCTGAAGGCAGCAAGAGAAAAACAAAGGGTCATATATAATGGAACCCCCATAAGGCTCTCAGCTGATTTCTCTGCAGAAATTTTTGCAGGCCAGGACGGAGTAGAATTATATATTCAAAGTCCTGAAATGAAAAAAATGTGCAAACTAGGATACTCTACTCAGCAAGTTACTATTTAGAAATAAAGGAGAGGTAAAGAATTTCTCAGACAGGCTAAAACTAAAAGAATTCATCAATACCAAACCTACCTTAAATGAAATGTTAAAAGGTCTTCTCTAAAGGCAAAAGAAGCAAGAATCTATTGGAAAGGGACAGTCTCAAAAGGAAAGGCACGTATATTGTATGGATTGAAGATAACTTAAATAGGCCAGTATGTAAATTTTTTAAAAACCCAAAATGAACAAGCAACTATAACTACAAAAAAAGGAGAAGCATGAAATGTAAAATATGAGATCAAAACCACCAAATATAGGGAAGGGTGGTAAAAAATGAACTTTAAGAATATGAACTTAAATGATCATCTGTTTAAATCAAGTAGATATAACTGGGGATCAACATATACAAACCTCATGGAAATCACAAATCAAAAACGTGCAATATACAAAAACCAAAAAGAAAGGAAGTCAAGCCCACTACAAAAAAGTCATCAAATCACAATGGGAAAAAGAAAAATGAACAAAGAAAAAAAAACTGGGAAAACAAGGAATAAAAGGGCAATAAGGACATTGTTTTTTAGTTGTTAAGTCATGTCTGACTCTTTTGGAACCCATGGACTTTACCTACCAGACTCCTCTGTCCATGGGATTTCCAAGGCAAGAATCCTGGAGTGGGTTACCATTTCCTTCTCCAGAGGATCTTCCGGGCCCAGGGATCGAATCTGTGCCTCCTGCTTGGCAGACAGATTCTTTACTACTATGCCACCAGGAAGCCCATGAGTACATACATTGATTTTGGAAACATATCTCATTCTCTTAGATTGAAAAAATTAGCATTATTAAAATGTCCATACCACCCAACGCAATCTACAGATTTAATGAAGTCCCTATCAAAACCCCCAGGGCATTTTTCACAGAACTAGAATAAATAATCCTAAAAATTATATGAAAGCACATAGGACCCCAGATTGCCAAAGAAATCTTGAGAAAAAGGAACAAACCTGTCAGTATAACCCTGCCAGGCTTCAGACTATACTACAAAGCCACAGTAATCAAAACAGAATGGTGTTGGCATAAAAACAGATACATGAATCAGTAGAACAAAATAACAAGCCCAGAAATAAGCCCATACACATACATTCAATTAATCTGCAACACAGGAGGCAAAAATATACCATGGAGAAAGGATAGTTTCTTCAATAAGTGGAACTGGGGAAATGTATAGTCACATGTAAAAAATGAAAATTGGACATTCTCTCAACCATATACAACATACACACACAAAAAAAACCAAACCTCAAAATGAATTAAAAACCTTAATATAAGACATACTATCACAAAATTCCTAGAAGAGACCATAGGCTAAACACTTTGACATAAATCACAGCATTATTTCCTTGGATCAATCCCCCAAGGCAAAAGAACTAAAAGCAAAAATAAATGAATGAGACATAATTAAACATAAGAGCTTTTGCATAGCAAAGAAAATCATCAACAAAATTAAAAGACAACCTATAGAATGGGAAAAAATTTGCAAATGATGTGTTCGATTCCTGGGTTAGGAAGATCCACTGGAGATGGGATAGGCTATCCACTCTAGTATTCCTGGGCTTCCCCGGTGACTCAGCTGGTAAAGAATCTGCTTGCAGTGCAGGAGACCTGGGTTTGATTCCTGGGTTGGGAAGATCCCCTAGAGAAGGGAAAGGCTACCCACTCTGGTATTCTGGCCTAGAGAATTCCATGGACTGGATAGTCCATGGGGTCACAAAGAGTCAGACACAACTAAGCAACTTTCACTCTCAAGAGGCTAATATCTAAAATATACAAACAGCTCATATAACTCAGTGTTTTAAAAATCTAATGAAAGTGTGGCAGGGGCCACCACAGTGTTGCGAAGTAATTGTCCTCCAATAAAAATAAATAAATAAATTCTCAAAAAATCCAGTGAAAAAAATGGGCAGAAGATCTACATAGACATTTTTCCAAAGAAGGCATACAGATACATAATAGGCACATGAAAAGATGCTCAGCATCACTAATCAGTAAAGAAACGCAAATCAAAATCACAACAAGGTACCACCTCACATCAGACATCAGAAAGTCTGTAAATAACAAATATGAAGAGAATTTGGAGACAAGGAAACTCCTGTATACTATTGGTGGGAATATAAATTGGTGCAAATAGAAAACAGTATGGAGGTTCACACACAAAAAATTAGAAGTATCATATTAGCCAGCAATTCCATTTCCAGTATATATCTGAAGAAAATGAAAACACTAATTTGAAAAGATACACAAATGCCAATATTCAAACTATTAATTACAATAGCTAAGACCCAAGTGAAAGCAACTGAAGTGCTCAACAACAGATGACTGGCTTGAGAACATGTGGTGTGTACACATATATAATGGAATGTGAGTCATGAAAAAGAATGAAATGCTATCATTTGCAGCAACATTAGTGGGCCTAGAGTGATTATACTTAGTGAAATAAGTCAGAGTATCAAACACTATACAACATCACTTGTATGTGGAATCTGAAATGTAATACAAATGGATGTTTATTCAAGACGAAAACAGACTCACAGGCAGAGAAAACCAACTTGGGATTACCAAAGGGGAGAGGAGAGTGGGGAGGGACACATGAGAGGCATGCAAGGCTCATGGACACAAACTACTACTGTGTGTAAAGAAGATAAGCAGCAAGTATTCACTGCGGAGCGCGGGGAACTATACCCATCATCTTGTAATAACCTATAACGGAATACAACAGTCTGCCAAAAGACTGAATCACTATGCCGTACACCTGAAACTAACACAATGCTTTAAGATAACTGCAATTCCATTATGGAGAAAGAAATGGCAACCCACTCCAGCAATCTTGCCTGGAGACAGAGGAGCCTGGCAGGCTACAGTCCGTGGGGTCACCAAGAGTCAGGCATGACTGAGCAACTATGACTCACTCATACTTCCATTAAAATAATAAGCAAATAAATAAAGCACTTATATTTTTCCAAAAAAATAATGATTTTATTTCTTTTGAGTCTACACCCAGAAACGGAACTGCTACGTTACATGGCAGAAATGTTTAAGCTTTTGAGAGCCCTCCATATTGGCTTCACCAATTTACATTCCCACCACCAAAGGACTGGCTAGGGCTTCCAGTACTATGTTAAATAAAAAAGACAAGAACACGTATCCTTGTCTTGTTCCTGATCTTAGTGGAGAAGCTTTGAGCTTTCAGTGTTTAGCACGGTGTTAGCTGTGAGCTTGTCACACATGGCCTTTAATGTGTTTATGTATGTTCTCCTAATACCCAGTTTTCAAGGGTTTTTATCATGAAAGAATGATAAATTTTGTGAAAAGTTTCTTCTACCTCTATACCCAGTGTGTTAAGAATTTTTTTTTTACCTCCATTTCATTCCTTGGGTCTAGCGGTCCCTAGCCAGTCTATCTTTTTCTTTCCCTTTTTTTTTTTTTTTTTTTGCTTTATATATGATATCCAGGAGTTTTCACTGTATTTACTGGGAAGAGTAGGGAAATACATACCAACTTAACCTTCTCTGGAGCAAAGTCCTCCTGTGATATAGACTGAATATTTGTTTCCCCCCAAATTCATTAGTTGAGATCTAATCCCCAAAGTGACAGTGTTTGGAAGTGGGGTCTTTAGGAGGTGATCAGGCATGGAGGGCGGAACCCTTGTGAGTGGGACTGGAACCTCTATCAGAGAGGACCCACACCAATGCCTCTACCTTCCACCATGTGAAGTCACAGAACAAAAACCCAGCCATCTGTGAACCAGGAAGTGGGCTCTCACCGGACCCAGGAATTGCAGGCACCTTGATCTTGAACTTCTCAGCCTCCAGAACTGTGAAAAATAAATTTCTGTTGTTTATATACCACCTAGTTTACAGTATTTTACTATAGCAAACCCAGACGGAAGAGATTAAGACTCCAGTTTAGCAGTTTTTAAAATACTGTAACATAGCAAATAGTGATATGTAGATTTTCTCATTCATAAGAATCTGAAGATTTCTCATACAGTTGATATTGTTGTGAACTGTTATGTTATGAGCTGAATGTATCTCTCTAAACATTTTTATATTGGAGTCCCAACCCCCAATACCTTGGTTTGTGGCTCAAAAGGTAAAGAGTCTGCCGGCAATGAAGGAGATCTGGGTTCAATCCCTGAGCCGGGAAGATCTGCTGGAGAAGGAAATGGCAACCCACTCCAGTATTCTTGCCTGGAGAATCCCATGGACAGAGGGGCCCCGTGGGTCCATGGGGTCGTAAAGAGTCGGATCCGACTCAGCGACTAACACTAACCCCTAATGCCTCAGAATGTGACTCAGAGATAGCGTCTTTAAAGAGGAAAATAAACTAAAATGATGTCTTTGGGGTGACCCTAGTCCAACATGACTGATGTCTTTCTAACAACGGGAAATTTGGACACACCACAGGCACAGAAGGGAGACTGTGTGAAGACACAAGGAGAAGACAGCTGTCTACAAGTCACGGGGTGAGGCTTCAGAGTAAAACAATCGTGCCAACACCTTCAGACTTCTAGCCTCCAGAGTTTTTAAAAAATAAATTTCTGCTATTTAAGCCACCCAGTCTGTGGTACTTTGTTATTGCATCCTTGCAAATTGATTCAGTACCAGAGTATTAAAATTATTTAACTTTAGAAAATGTTTTCTACATGATAGAAGTTAGTTATCTTTTCTTATCTCTTCCTTCTGATTCAGAGGAAAAAATTACAATTGTAATAGCCAGCATATGCTCAAAAAAAGAATTTCTTTTCTTCAAGAGAGATATTTGGAGTAAACAGTTAAAAGTTGAAAATCTGGAAAGTCTTCTGCTATTGACTCTGTTTCATAGCTTGCTGATTAAAGACTCCTAAAATCAGGAGAGATATACCTGTCTGCGGCAAAGACAGATGGTGCCGGAAAAGAAAACAGTCTTGAAAAATGAAGGCATGTATATGTGGGAAATAGCTGCATGGAACCATATGAAGAATCAAGTAAAAGAGAGACTGAAAGTTAGACGTAGGTTCAGAAGAATAAATGAGAGGAAGAAAGAGGAGAAGGAAGAAGAAAGTGACGGGGAAGCCAAAAAGAAAAGGCCCCCAAGAAGGAAGAAAACAGAGGAAAGGAGCAGGCTGGAGAGACTAGGAGAGGAAAAGATTGTGAAATCTTTTTTTTTCTTTATTTAATGTTGCTAATACACGCTGATGGAACTCTTCCAGAGTGGAAGTGTTCATTTGGCTTGATAACAACTGTTTTGGAGAAAATGGCTAATGTGCAAAAAAACAATGCCACAAGTGCTTATGAAATAGCTGTGTTTATGAAATAAATTTGGTTTGCTCAGCTTTTTCAGTGGTCAGTCAGAGTGATTGGAGAGGCAGAAGTTCTCTAGTATGATGACTCTCCCCAAAATGGCAAGGCACAGAAAGCAGAGAGAGGCTTTTTCTCTCAGTAGTTGGTTTCAGCAGTATTACACCTTCCAAGCACTTGTCAATACTGTTACCAATGACTGTTTTAATTCTTGTTACCAGCTAGTAAGGATTCCTGCTCCCATTCTCCAGAGTGTTGCCCTCAACCAAGCGAGAGCCACCTTGCCTGGACAGAAACTAATAAAGGAAACCTTAACAACGATACTCTGTCTGCTCTAGAGCTCTCCTAGGGAGAATAAAGCCTGCCTCTAGTTGGGACCACAATTTTGCTTAGCTTTTAATTCACTGCTGTACCCTGCTTCCTTCCTTCCCCTTATCTTTAGCATATTCCTGCCATAAATTACTTACAATTAAGGTCCCCAGTCTGAGGCTCTGTTTATGTTCTAGAATGCAGGGTTACAAAGCAGTCTCTAAGGGTGAGATTCCGGAGTTGCAACACGTGCCTGGGTGAATGGCAATGAGGACCCATCATGGATAGTAAGTGTAGTAGTCACTGTCACTGAACTGCTATAGCTGTGTGATTGTGAAGACTTTTGTTTCTGGAAAACTGTAAATATGTGTAAGGGCTTACAAAAGCTGGTGCTATGGTCAGGGCATTTGAGAAGGATTAGAGAAACAGCAGACATAAAGATTGGAATGAAATGCTAACTGTTACTGATTCATGGAAGATAAAAAAATAAGTCTCAGATTTGTTAACCAACAGCTTAAAGCAAAATATGATACTCAGAAGACTTTTTTTTTTTTTAGAAGACTTTCTTGACTGCCCTTAAATAGAACCTCAGGGTCTTATAGTTGAAACACTGAAGATCAGGTATATGACTGAATGCAAAGTAGATAAAAGAATTCATTCATCAAGCCATACAAAAGGTATTGGCAAAAATATATATATATATATATATATATATACATATATATATGTATATATATATATACTGTTTCTACTATTTCTTTATTTAGAAAAATATAATTTCTTTTCATGAGTTTGCTATGTTAGCATGTGACAAGTTTATTGCTATTGTTATTTTAAAATAACGGAATACATGAATGTTTTTAATTGTCTCACTTTTGGCTTATAATACAGTAAACATGTAGTTGCTTTGCAAGTCTAGTACACAAAGTAAATGAAATAGTGCAAGGCCAGTAGAGGCTTCACAGGTGCCGTTAGTGGTAAGAACCCACCTGCCAATGGAGGAGACACAAGAGACATGGATTTGATCTCTGGGTCTGGACGATCCCCTGGAGGAGGGCATGGCAACCCACTCCAGTATGCTTGCCTGGAGAAGCCCATGGACAGAGGAGCCTGGTGGGCTATAGTCCCTAGGGTTGCAAAGAGTTGGACATGGCTGAAATGACTTAGCACACACATGGACAGTGCATGGTATGTATATATAAGGAAATAATAACAGACTATCTTCATTATTTTGTCCATATAGTAAATCCTTTGAGTGCCACTCAAAAATGACAGATAGCATTACTATTTTTACAGATGCTTCCTGGCACATGGTGGGCACTCAAATCAGTGTCTTTTCTCATCCTTTCTCATCTCTCTTTATACAAGGACTATTCATTCATGACATAACCAAGTGAGCTAAATAAGTAAAGTAAGAAAACAAATTTTAAAAGCAAAATATACATGGTAAAGGTACACAGATATAACCTACATTAACAAAAGCTCTTTGGAATCCTCCATAATCTCCAAGAGTGTAAAGAGTCCTTGAGACTAAAAGGCTTGAGAACTACTGATCTAAAAGAGAGTAATCAGGGTCCTACCTCTTCCATAAAAAATGGAACCAAAGAGAAGCTTGACCAGAGGATCCTAAACTCTAAAATGATCAGAATACATCCATTTGGTCAGCACCATCCTGACAAGATGGTTCCTGCCATGAGCTCACTGCTGTATGGCGTCCAAGCTTCTTCAGTTCTTGCCTGTTCTCAAGCCCAATTCATCAGACTAAAGTCCTGTACCTTTTCAATAAACTTATCTTGCTTAAATTAATAGGGTTTAATTTCTATTGACTGTAATCCAATCATGCTAACAGATACAGCATCTAATAATGCTTCTTTATTAGGTCTGAGTCTGAAACTGTCCACTCATGGTGCAAATTCTGTTCTGTCAACGAGTTCCTGCCTATAGAGGCAAGCATCTCTGACATCAGAGGACCCACAACAACAAATGAGGAATTTAGCTGAAAGTGTGGGAAATCTCAATTCTCTTCTCTGTGGGCTGTTTTAAACAGTGAGCCCACAGACACCACCTCCTTCTGTGATTACATGTTGACAAACCAGTCATTAAAGATCTACCTAGCCCTTTACCCCAGAGTCAGAGTGGTTGTTACGTTTTATCTTCAAAGTGTGGTACACACATCTGTGGAATAATCTACAAAATAAATATGGGTATTCCTGGAAATGTTACCAGCTGCATTTTGGAAAGTACAGCAATTAAACCTTTTCCCTTAGGTCCCCAGGGGGATACATATTTAAAAATCCTGGCCCCACACTTCACACCACTCAACACAATTATGGCTCACAGAATAAAACTAAATGTTTAGCATCTGTACAGAAGGAATTTGAAGACAGTATATTTACAGAACAAATTTTCTATAAGGTCTTATTTTAAAATACAGTAAATAATTCATGTTGCAAATTTCACTTCCCTCAAAGGCAAATTTTACATTTATCCTTTCTGTCAAGGTTATCTAATTTCTTTTTATCTTTCTTGGAAGAATATGTTCCCTGGGAGGACCTATACACTATCTTCTGTAAATTCAATAATCAGGCTCTAGTTTAGGAAAGGGATTTAGGAAACTCATGAACCTATGTATTTTCTGAGAGTCAACAGACTTAATATCTAGAATTAGAAAAGATACAGGGCTGCCCTACTCATCCTTCCTGAGACTGTATCTGGAGAGATGGCATTCATTCTCAGCTCTGACATATATAGAAAGTATATAAAGAAAACTGATCAGGTTGATAAATCAGATAAAAATCAGATATTTCTCAAAGAAATTAAGAATAAATAGCCTAGAGAAATAAGGGGCTCAGTAATAGCTGCCCTCAGCTCCTTAACTGAAAGAGGTAGCAGACCCCACCAATTGATCACCGATTTGTGAAGGCTACAAGCTTCCCGAGATGCCTTCATTCTATAACTCTTCCTGTTTGTTACTTAAATAGCTCCCACGTCTGAATCCGAAACAGATTTTGAGTTAATGTAAGTAACTATGAATCCCACATCATACAAAATAATTTTGGGCTTAAAGTCAATCAGTTAATAAAAATAAAATAGCTCTAAGTATCTGTCCTATTTGTAATTGCATAAAAACATAGTAATGCTTTCTTAGGCATTTAGGAATACTAGGAAATGTACACAGAATGAAATGAATTATGTTTTAAGATGATAGTACTAGAAATTTACATGTGGACACAGCAAATGAAGTTGTCTTCTAAACATGAAATCACGGCCTCAAATAGGTTTCAGGGAAGAGAAAAAGATTTTATTTCTAGCAACTTTTATTAATAGTGTAGTTGAGATTTAACAGAGAAGGAAAGAGCAGAAGGAATGAATGAGTGGGAGAGGCAGGTTATAATTTATCAAGATGTGAAAAGGGAAAGTCTCTACAGTAAAAAAAGGCACCATCTCCGGGCAGATGCCACCACCAGCTGCATGCAACAGAGTAAGCACGGATGTATCTCTACACGTGGGCATCACCAAACAGCCAACACCGAAACAGACTGATTATGTCCTTTGCAGCCAAAGATGGAGAAGCTCTATCCAGTCAGCAAAAACAAGGCCGGGAGCTGACAATGGCTCAGATCATGAACTCCTTATTGCCAACTTCAGACTGAAACTGAAGAAAGTAGGGAAAACCACTAGACCATTCAGGTATGACATAAGTCAAATCCCTTACGATTATACAGTGGAAGTGAGAAATATATTCAAGGGATTAGATCTGACAGACAGAGTGCCTGAAGAACTGTGGATGGAGGCTTGTGACATTGTACAGGACGCAGTGACCAAGACCGTCCCCAAGAAAAAGAAATGCAAAACGGTAAGATGGTTGTCTGAGGAGGCCTATTTGTAAGGCCTCCTTACAAATAGCTGAGAAAAGAGGGAGAAAAGGAAAGACATACCCATTTGAATGCAGAGTTCCAAAGAATAGCAAGGAGAGATAAGAAAGCCTTCCTCAGTGATCAGTGCAAAGAAACAAGAGGAAAACAAGAGAATGGGAAAGACTAGAGATCTCTTCAAGAAAATCAGAGATACCAAGGGAACATTTCTTGCAAAGATAGGCTCAATAAAGGACAGAAATGGTATGGACCTAACAGAAGGAGAAGATATTAAGAACAGGTGGCAAGAATACACAGAAGAACTATACAAAAAAGATCTTCATCACCCAGATAACCACGATAGTATGATCACTCACCTAGAGCCAGACATCCTGGAATGCAAAGTCAAGTAGGGCTTAGGAAGCATCACTACAAACAAAGCTAGTGGAGGTGATAGAATTCCAGTTGAGCTATTTCAAATCCTAAAAGATGATGCTGTGAAAGTGCTGCACTCAATGTGCCAGCAAATTTGGAAAGCTCAGCTGTGGCCACAGGAGTAGAAACGATCAGTTTTCATTCCAGTCCGAAAGAAAGGCAATGCCAAAGAATGTTCAAACTACCGCACAATTGCACTCATCTCACACACTAATAAAGTAATGCTCAAAATTCTCCAAGCGAAGCTTCAACAGTATGTGAACCCTGAACTTCCAGATGTTCAAGCTGGATTTTAAAAAGGCAGAGAAACCAGAGATCAAATTGCCAACATCCACTGGGTCTTCAAAAAAGCAAGAGAGTTCTAGAAAAAAACATCTATTTCTGCTTTACTGACTATGCCAAAGCCTTTGACTGTGTGGATCACAACAGACTGTGGAAAATTCTTAGAGATGGGAGTACCAGACCACCTGACCTGCCTCTTGAGAAATCTGTATCCAGGTCAAGAAGCAACTGTTAGAACTGGACATGGAACAACACACTGGTTTCAAACTGGGAAAGGAGTACATCAAGGCTGTATATTGTCACCCTGCTTATTTAACTTTTATGCAGAGTACATCATGCAAAATGCTGGGCTGGATGAAGCACAAGCTGGAATATCAGGGAGAAATATCAATACCATCAGATATGCAGATGACACCACCCTTATGGCAGAAAGCAAAAAACTAAAAAGCCTCTTGATGAAAGTGAAAGAGGAGAGTGAAAAAGCTGGCTTAAAATTCAACATTCATATAACTAAGATCATGGCATCCAGTCCCATCACTTCATGGCAAATAGATGCGAAAACAATAGAAACAGTGACAGACTTTATTTTCTTGGGCTCCAAAATCACTGCAGATGGTGACTGCAGCCATGAAATTAAAAGATTTCTTGTCTTTTAATTAAAATTAAAAGAAATCTGCCTCTTGGAAGAAAAGCTATGACCAAACCAGATAGCATATTAAAAAGGAGAGACATGACATTGCTGAGGAAAGCCCGTCTGGTCAAGGCTATGGTTTTTCCAGTGGTCATGTATGGATGTGAGAGCTGGACTATAAAGAAAGCTGAGCACTGAAGAATTGATGCTTTTGAACTGTGGTGTTGGAGAAGACTCTTGAGAGTCCCTTGGACTGCAAGGCAATCAAGCCAGTCAATCTTAATGGAAATCAGTCCTGAATATTCATTGGAAGGACTGACGCTGAAGCTGAAGGTCCAATACTTTGGCCACCTGATGCAAAGATCTGACTCATTGGAAAAGACCCTGATGCTGGGAGGGATTGGGGGCAGGAGGAGAAGGGGACGACAGAGGTTGAGATGGCATCCCCAACTCAATGGATATGAGTCTGAGTAAACTCCGGGAGTTGGTGATGGACAGGAAGGCCTGGTGTGCTGCAGTCCAAGGGATTGCAAAGAGCCGGACACAACTGAGCGACTGGACTGAACTGAGAGTGAGTGTGCTGGCTGGCTGCCTTGCAGCCTCCACTAAACTGTGCATTCTTAAGAAGCAGCCACGTGAATAAAGGCACTTGATTTTCATTTTAACAAAAAAGTTCTTTTTAAGTATAAATTTTGCTCAGTTTTAAAAATATACCATATGCTAGACACTACATATCTAGGAATATGTAGACACATGATCTCATTCTTAAAAAAAGAAAAAGTGTATAGAACTTTCACACTGATGGCTTTACAAGGATGTATCTCTTTTTTTTTTATAAATACAAGAAACATTTATTAATCTCATAGCATGCTAAAACATTACTAAGAAATGATCTACAAATATACAAACTGCTCTCAAGGAAACAGGGAGACCTATGTTGTTAATAATTTCTCTTTAAAAAATTTATGTACTTATTTTAATTGGAGGGTAATTACAATATTGTGATGGTTTTGCGATATATCAATATGAATCAGCCATAGGTATACATGTTTCTCCTCAATCAGAAAGATGTATCTTTATGAAGAGTTTGGAGAATCTGTTTCCAGACACTTCAGAGAAAAAAGCATTCTAGAGTAATTTTAAATATTAAATGATTTTTCTTTCAAACTCAATGGAACAAAACTGAAAACACGCTCAAGTTAATTATAATAGAAATTTCTATAGAGAAAGACAGATTTTTTAAATGTATCTGTGAAGACTTGATCATTGGGATCAAAGCCAAGCAGAATTTAAGGGTTTTTTGGGAATAGAATATGAACAGTTGTTTTCTTAAATTCTTCCTATAAAAATTCAGATATGTTTTTTTATGTATCTTCCCATAAAGATATAGGAAACAGTAGATGATTTAATGGGAAAAAATGAGCTAAAATTAAGTTGTTACTTGAGACTCATTTTCGAAGAGTTGTTTTAAGTTATTTTTTGAAAGATATTAGTTCAAAAATTAACATTTAAGAAGTAGATTAATTAAGCAGCATCCCTTTTTTGAAACAGTGGCTGTAAGGCTAAGCATTCTGCAAAACAAAGTAGAATAAATTGTTTAAGAGGGTCTCCGGGGAACTAGCATAAGTGTCAGTAGGTTTCATCAGACAGATCTCAAGGCAGAAAAATGTCAGTGATAAAAATCACTAGAATATCTTCAAGTCTATTGCCATTCATCGTTGGAAAAGATTGACATCAAAAGGTATAATTTCAGGCCTGTAAAGTAGTGGGAATGAAGAGTCAATTTGGAAGCTTGGCCAAAATAATTCTCCTTAAAAGTCTGCCAGGAGAAACATACATCTCTGCTCTTACACCCTACTTGAATTTAGCACTCTGAGAATCCTCCTGCACTAACCTGTGCATTTCGGAAGAAAGAAAGCAGACAGACACTTCTGACATATAATTTGAGAAAAGCAAGTGCTCTCCTCTACTCCAAAATATCTCCACAGCTAGTGTGAGATGCAGCACCCCATAATTAGATTGTGCATTCTTTCTGAGTCTTGAAGGGCTTTTGTGTTTGGTTGTCTTATGCAATTGAAAAATATTCTTGGGAAGAGAAAATCTATCAATTAACACTTATTAACACTTTAGAGAGAATTAGTTACTAAATAAGAGAGTGAGAGATCTGAAGCAACAGAAAAGAAGAAAAGCATAAAGCAGGGTACACCTGAAACAGATTTCAAACATTTCTGTTTTCCCCAAGGCTTTGTAAATGTATGTGCATAATACCATTAGTAACAAGAAATAGTGTTAATTGAATGTGTTCTAAGTGGCACTGTGCCAGCCCCCTCCCATGGACAACAGATTTAAAATGAACAGTCAAAAAACTCTCAGATGCTCCAAATACGTCTTTGTTCACTTCTCTAGAATTGAATACGAACTAGTACGTAAGTACCCATGTCCACTAATTGAGGAAAAATATAAATTTGTCCACCAAAGTAACCCCAGACACTTTAGATTTGAAAAGAAGTAAACTGAGAATTTAATCTCAGGGCAAAATTTCAGCCTCTTTCTTGATCTCCTCTTCTCCTTGGTAAAGATGGGACATAAAGACAGGCCCAACCCAACGCCTTCCGTGATGCTCAGAGGCCTCCACCGTGAGAAGACAGTTTCTCTAGTCCAGTCTTCAAATTTTCAGGTTATTGTCTCTATTATAGATGTTAAATTTCCATTTGGAAATTTAAAGATAAGCAGTTTTACTGACTTTTTAATTCTAGGCTGAATGCTTCAAGTCCATATTGACTCTAATAATGAAAGCCCAGGGCAAGAAAGTAAGTCTCAGGAAATACCAAGAATGAAGAAATTCTCGGTGAATGCTGCACAAGGACGCTTTCATTACACATGCATTATCATCCTGAAGCTAAGGGTTAAGGGTTAGTGAGTGAAAAGTCTAGGATTTTCCTCAGATGAAACCAAGTGCAGAGCCTGACCAGCTGCTCGCCCCTATTTACATCGTCATTCAGAGGAATGACAAGAGCACATTCACAATTAAGCCCTCAGAGTTTTAAGGCATTAACTTCAATGATCTGACAAAGGTCTAGGACACAGAAAATCAAAGCAAGCAGGGGGAAAATATGCTATCATGTGTTACTCTTAAAGAGAGACTCTAGGGAGAAATACCAATAACCTCAGATATGCAGATGACACCACCCTAATGGCAGAAAGTGAAGAGGAACTAAAGACCCTCTTGATGAAAGTGAAAGAGGAGAGAGAAAAAGCTGGCTTAAAACTCAACATTCCGAAAACTAAGATCATGGCATCACTTCATGGCAAATAGAAGGGGAAAAAATGGAAACAGTGACAGACTATTTTCTTAGGCTCCAAAATCACTGTGGATGGTGACTGTGGCCATGAAATTAAAAGACACTTACTCCTTGGAAGAAAAGCTATGACCAACCTAGACAGCGTATTACAAAGCAGAGACATCACTCTGTTGACAAACGTCCGTATAGTTAGTCAAAGCTATGGTTTTTCTAGTAGTCATGTACAGATGTGAGAGTTGGACCATAAAGAAGGCTGAGAACTGAAGAACTGATGCTTTTAAACTGTGGTGCTGGAAAAGACCTTTGAGAATCCCTTAGATAGCAAGGAGATCAAACCAATCAATCTTAAGGAAGATCAACCCTGAATATTCACTGGAAGGACTGAAGTTGAAGCTGAAACTCCAATACTTTGGCCACCTTATGTGAAGAGCTGACTCACTGGGAAAGACCCTGATGCTGGGAAGGGTTGAGGGCTGGAGGAGGAGGGGACGACAGAGGGTGAGATGGTTGGATGGCA
This sequence comes from Hydropotes inermis, assembly GCA_020226075.1. Taxonomy (NCBI): domain Eukaryota; kingdom Metazoa; phylum Chordata; class Mammalia; order Artiodactyla; family Cervidae; genus Hydropotes; species Hydropotes inermis. The sequence continues at coordinate 72,025,579 of CM035278.1, read as the reverse complement.
TCACCGACTCGATGGACATGAGTTTGAGCAAGCTCCAGGAGACAGTGAAGGACAGGGAAGCCTGGGATGCTGCAGTCCATGGGGTCTCAAAGAGTCAGACACAACTTAGCAAGTGAACAGCAACAAAGGGAGATGCTAAAGCATCCTTTGGAGATGAGGTGCTCTTCAGGGATCTTATCCACTTGGGGAGACAAATCTCTAAGTGTCTCTCACTTCCCTGCACCTGGGAGTGAAGCCACTGACAGCCTTTGTTCTGGACTGTGTTTTCAAGAATGTGTGTAGAGCAAACAGCTTTGGAGGATAGTGGTGTCTCCCACTAGAGAATACAGATTTATTTATTGTCAAAATATAATCATGTCTTCCTCCAGAGCAAACATTGGGGAGGTTTGATTGTAGTGCATTAAAAAAAGATTCCAGTTTCTTAAGCTTGTGGTTTTAAACTTGTTGCATGTGCAGCATCTTCCCCGGCCACTCCCCTTCCCTTGTGACTTTGGGAGAAAGAGGAAGCTCACGCTGCCTTTGGTGCTGTGATTGATACAGTCCTCTGTGTCTGATCTGTGTCTGATCCGGGTCTCCTCTGATAGAAGCCATGAAACTGGCAGGCTAACTTGTGAGCTTGCAAATTAGGATAACACCTCAGCGGCTTCACAGCTTCTGACACTCATAAAATCCTGTCCGTGCCTTAATGTAGCACTTTCTACAGTTGACCCCTGAACAACTTGGGGGATTAATCTGCATATAACCTGTAGTCAGCCCTATGTGTCAGCAACTCGCCTGCATCTGCAGATGCAACCAGCCATGGACCTTGTAGTACTGCACTATTGATATTTACTATTGAAAAACCCACGAGAGTGTCTCTGCACAGTTCAAACCCATGTAATTCAGCTTTATAATGCTGCCTGTTTGGTCCTATTAACATCTACCATAGGTTATGAACTGTTGGAGAACAGTGAATCAGACAGCTTAGGCTAAGCTGTGGTGTGGTAACGAACAATTTCAACTATCAGTTTCTTTAAACACTGCTGCTGCTGCTAAGTCACTTCAGTCGTGTCCGACTCTGTGTGACCCCATAGACGGCAGCCCACCAGGCTCCCCCATCCCTGGGATTCTCCAGGCAAGAACACTGGAGTGGGCTGCCATTTCCTTGTCCAATGCATGCATGCAGGCTAAGTCACTTCAGTCGTGTCCGACTCTGTGCGACCCCATAGACGGCAGCCCACCAGGCTCCCCCGTCCCTGGGATTCTCCAGGCAAGAACACTGGAGTGGGCTGCCATTTCCTTCTCCAATGCAGGAAAGTGAAAAGTGAAAGTGAAGTCACTCAGTCGTGTCCAACTCTTAGCGACCCCATGGACTGCAGCCCACCAGGCTCTTCCATCCATGGGATTTTCTAGGCAAGAGCACTGGAGTGGGGTGCCATTGCCTTCTCGCTTTAAACACTGGAGTACTGATAAGCATATAGCAAGTTCTTCAGGAGTAAAAGTCTTGATGTGTAGTGTATGCTAATTTTCAGAATGCAAATTGTTCCACCTTAGCCAGTGTTAGCAGCAGCAGCAGCCAATGTTAAGCTACTAATGTGGCATCACCTGGTGCCCATTTGGGAGGAGATGAGCACAGTCATTTCCTACAAGCCAGAACAAGCCAGCTCCAGCACACCACTGGTTTTACAACAGCAACGGCTTATTTCTTGCTCATGGTACAAACTCTTTGCAGTTCAGCTTCAGCTCTGCCTAAGGCCATCTTTGTTTCAGGAAACAGGCTGAAGAACTGCCCTTATCTGGGACAGACCAATTTGTAGCAGGGGAAAAGAGGAAGAGTGGGGCCATAGGATGACTCTTGGTAGTTCTGTTCTGAATTGCTGCAAGTCGTTGCTACTCACATTTTCTTAGCCAAAGCAGATCACCTGTCAAGGCAGACCCAGTAAAGAGGGGCAGCAAGTATTTTGACATTAATACACTCTACAGTAAAGTGAATCATGTCTTATTGTGCCGTGAATCCACACCACCCAAGATAATACCTTGCACAAAGTGCTAGGTTAAACTAAATTTAGCTAAAGTCTTAATGGTAACCTTAGGAGGACAGGCTAAAATGTTTGCCACTAAGACCAGGTAATATCGTGATTTGCACTTTGCTTTCCCTTTCCCCAGTTGTCTCCCAGAGGTTTATAGAGACATCTCTGTGGAACCCCAGGTGTTTCTTAGTTAAGACTATTAATGTCTTAGAATTCCAAGCTCAGAAAAATTTATTGAACCCATACTTTGGGTCAGGCATTGTTTTAGAATTTGAATAGATGGCAATATGAAGAAAATAAAGTTCTTGTTCTTATCGAACTAAAAATCTATCAGGGGACTTTTCATAAACAAACAAACATGCCATTCTTTGACAAGTTCTATGAAGAAAAGTAATATAATATTTGTGAACCTACTTTCATGAACACTTATGAACCCACAGCCAAGAGTACAAAGGGAGGCTTACATATATGGTCTTTGTCTAAATTAGTAGTTAAATCTTTATTTAGCAAAGAGTATGAAGTTACACAGACTTCATGACATGTATATGCTGTGAATTTGATGAAAATAATCTTCCTGCTTGCTTTTATTATTTTAATCACTAATTAAATCTTCATTAAGTAAAGAATATACAATATGTTTTCATGAATTTTATGTGGGTTGTTCTTGACTTTCACTATTTTCTGGTTTTTAAAATTTTAAGCAGTCTGCTTTTTAGGAGATTTTCTGCTTCATTTGTATTTTCAGATTTTTTTATTTGGGGGTCTCTGTCTTATCATTTCAATCTGCTGTCATATTTTCAACTTCTCCTCATTCTCAATGATCTATATGTATGTGTATATGTAATAAAATTGTATTCAATGTGCTCATAATTTGAATATGTATTTATTCAAAAATATAATAAAATAAAGATTAACATTTGCATTCATGTTTTCAGAAGTGTTCTACTTTTTCTAAAATGCTTAGAGTTATCTATTAAAATTAAGCAGCAAAATTCAGTCTGTGACTAAACAACATAAAAATTTTAATTATATAAATAAAGCAAACACTTGAATCTTGTTTTCAAAAGTTTAATTAAATCTTATTACATTTTTGTCAAAGAAGGAAAGCTATTTGTAATTTTATATTTTGGGCCTGATTGCCTATTAGGCATAAAATGTAAAATGCAAAGAATTGACATTTTTTCATATGTTGCGTTGAGATCTACTTACATACAGATTTAGAAGTAAATATAAATTGTTTAAAAATGTCCCTCAGGGCCCACCTGCAATTATTGTTCCTCAGGTCCCAAACAATTTTTCTGAACCATGAATCAAAACAGAAAAAATATGCAGGGCATACTGGGAAACATTCTTCATTACACAAGAGTTTTTGATATTCATGCTTTCTGAAAGGGTTTGAGAAGTTAATTAGCGGGGTTTTTTTCCTTCAAATTTTACTGTAATTGTGTACTTTAATATCTACATATCTGCTTAAATTTTTTAAATTTATTTATTTTTTAATTGAAGGATAATTGCCTTACAGAATTTTATTGTTTTCTGTCTTTTTCTCTTAAGTTCTTCCACTCCTTTGTGAAGAGTTGCCATTCTCAGCTGTTGGCAATAGCACAATCCACAAATATTCAGTCTTTTGAAGACCTAGGTAAAGGATGTAAGAAGACATTTCCCTGGGGCCTAAACAGTGTTAGTCACAAAAGTGTAAGTGTAGGATTGGGCTGTGCCATGCCAGTGCTGAGAAGCGTCTCCTGAGTGGTGAAGGTCACCTGTGTGTCATCTAATACATCTACTTTGGTGTGTTTTTCTAACGTGTGGGCGCCTCTAATGCATGGAACCATGTAGTGCCTTGGAGGCAGTAGTAAAAGGTTTGGTTTTATTTTGGCTATAAAATCTTTGGGGAGTTTTGAGCAAAGAAGTGACCTGATTTTATATTAATTTAAGAAATATTTTTCTGAATGCAATGTGAAGAATAAATTGTAGGAGATCAAAAATAGAAACAGGAAGACCAGTTTGAAGACTATGGCAGTGGCCAAGTGGAAAATGATGATTCAGACAACATGGATGAATGTAGTCAAACTGGTCTAATTCTGGCAAAATTTTGCAGGCGAAGCCCAAAGGATTTGTTGACTCATACCTCCACACTTCTAAGATTAATTGTCTTCACTTTGAAATGGAGCTTTATTAAAATTGAGCTTATATGAAGATTAACTATTATAATCCTTATGAAAGTATTTCCAGGATGCTGGGTATATAATAAGGATATAATAAATATCAGCCATTAAATTACTTTTAAGGCATTTACCTGATAAACTCACTTTCCCCAAATATCCTCTTCCATGCCTCTAAATTTTGCACATTTATATTTCTATAATTGGAAACACATTTGATCCTATTCTGTTCCTGTCCAAATCTTCCTATCTATCTACTAAGGCTTTGAAGATCAAAAACCTTTTCAGACCCATAGGAATGAAAAGAAAATACTGAAAACAGTAGAGAATGGATTTGTGTTGGGGGGACAAGCAATCTTCCCCTTCACAATACCTACCAAATCTGAAACTCGCTATTGAGTACCGCAGAGTACCAGTTCACTAGCACTTCATTAATATTTTTTTAAAAATTTCACCTGTGTGCATGAATAGATCCATAAAAATAAAAACTAATCTTCTTCTCAAGAGAATAGTAATAATCTTTGCCTAACTGCTCCAGGCACCATTTTACCTCCCTAATGAAAAAAAATATTTTGTAGTGAACTGCAGAGACCTCATATTGAACAGGGTTTACATACAATACACAACAATACACTGAAAATTAGACCTAGACCGGCATTATCATTATATGTTTTACAGTTAGTAAATTAGCTGAGTTGTAAATAATTCTCCACATTGAAGTTCTGAATATGGACTTTCAATATCATAGAGCTAGAGTTGTCTTTTTTTCAAATAGAGGAAAAATTACAAAGCCCATTGAATTTTAAAACTGGTTTCTCAGTTTTAACAGTCCTACCCCCATCCTCTGTCCACGGAATTCTCCAGGCAAGAATCCTGGAGTGGATTGTCATTCCCTTCTCCCGGGGACCTTCCCAGCCCAGGGAGAGAACCCAGGTCTCCTGCATCACAGGCAGATTCTTCACCATCTGAGCCACTGGAGAAGCCCCAGTGATCTTTTCAAATAGAGGACAAATTATAAAGCCCACTGAATTCTAAAATTGGCTTCTCAGTTTTAACAGTCCCTTCTTAATTATGCAGTCCACAGCGGTTTGGCAAAGTGACGATAGCATCTCAAAGCAATTCAACTGATGTGATGTTCAAAATGGCTGCCATGACAGTCATGACTGATTCAGCCAGGGCTGAAGAAGAGGGAAATTTAAAGTTTGTGAATGATGAAAGCAGCTTTTGGCTAGCAGTTCAATTCAAAAAGGCAGGAATCAGAAAGGCACTGCATTCTCAGGCAGAAACACCAAAAAGAATGACCCATGTTGTTAAAGGAATAACTCTATCAGCCCCTAAGACAGACACAACATTTGCAGAGAAGAAAAAAAGATGCATTTGAAAAGCATTACCCAGTGATGTATGCTTTAATCTACTCTTGAAAGATGGCAGGAAATTCTCCTCTGATAGCAAAGAATATTGTGCTCTGTGTTCCATTGCACTTAGTTGCATTCATTGCCCCTCCCTAAACATACATATTATCTTGGGTCTGACTCCATTAAGGCACTATAACGGTTTCATAAATGCTGTTTATTTTTATCTGTTTCTTCCACTAAATTGTAAACCACTTATTAAAACAGGGAACAGTAAGAAGGGTCCTGATAGGGAGTGAGTGGCTCCGTAAGAAGGGTCCTGATAGGGAGTGAGTGGCTCCGTTCTGAACACGTTAAGCTTGGGATGCCCAGGAGGTTAGCGGCCTGTCTTGCCAAAGGAATACATATCTGTCAATTGACTCCTAATGAAAATTTTATTACTGGATTTTAAAGCTAATTATGTCACTCTGCAGCAATAAATTTCACTCTAACTTGCTGCTTTCAGAGAAAGAGATCCTGTGTCAAGTCATCATACAAAGTAGACATTCACTTAATGACTCCAAAATTGACTTTTGTGAACAGAATGCTATTTTTACTTGATCATACCCTCTAAAAGAAATATGTATTTCCAGCGTGGCAGTGTTCGTGCTGATAAATGGAGCCCCACCACTTGTCGAGAAGTGCTGGGCCAAGTTTGGACTCATTCAAACAGTTTTCTGAGAATGGAAAAGGAAATTGGGAGGCAGGGAAGGCTGACTCAGCGGGAGACTCTTTGTTAAAGTAAACACGTGCTGCACACATACTGGCTGCTTTTCAAAAAGCAAACTACAGGGAGAAATTTCAGCTGTTTCCTGAAAACATGCTCACTTACACTTCCCCGCAACAGAGGTTTTTATCACCTGGGAGAACTGAGGAGCTTGTTTATTGGGAAGAAAGGGACACAGTGGGGGGCTGGCTGGGCCAGCCCTGGAGAGTCATTCCAGAAGCAGGCTGGGCAGGAGAAAACACCCGCAGCTAGGCCTCGTTCAGGGGGAGCAAGTGGGACACAGCCCTCCAGTCAGTGTCCATGGCTGACCCCCACTCAAGTCTTCTAAGTATATTTAAAATGCATATAGTCTAATCCAGGGTTCTTAGGATCACCGGGGCTCAAGACTGTCGTCCAGGCCCTTGGCTGTTGACCGTGTCACCGAGTTCATAGACTTCTGTTTATTTATTCAATAGATATTTACTGAGAACCTACTAACCGCTGAGCACTGTTCAAGGCGTTAAGAAGACAGCAATAGAGCAAAATACAGATTAATGTTTCTATTCTAAAGGAATTTACCTTTTACTGGGGGGAGATAAAAGGTAAGAAAATAAGATTTCCAGACAGTGATAAGGACTAAGAAGAAACTAGAGTAGGGAAATGTGAGAGAGCGTGACCTTGACATTCAGTAGAAGGAAATCCTCTCCAAGGTGCCTGGTCATGGCATGACCCATCAGAGCCCCTGAGAGGGTCACGGACTGTTCAAAATTCAATTCTGTGCAGAAGACGGCACAGTCATCCCTCTTGGACAACAGCTCTGAAGGCTCCTGTCTGGTCCTTTGGCCGCAAAAGGCTCTTTATGATCTAGAAGACGAATGTTGTCAATACTCTGATATGCTCTGAAATTACGGGCCTCTTTCAGCAAATGCTCTTGACTGAAATACCTACTCTCTCCAAGCATGCTCTGATTTATGACCTCTTTGATTATTTTTCTTGACTGCCTTAATATTGCTGGTATCAGTTTTCACTTAACCTTGAGCCTTGCCACTTTTTTCTACCACCTTACCTACACTCTCCTGCTTGCTTTCTGCAACAGGCAAGCTTGCCAATCCTCTCTAGGGCTTAACTCCAGTTGTAACTTGGATGAAACATGCTGCTGACATGCCCCACAATGATGACATCCTGGCGGGATCTGGTCTTTGCTTTACCTGTGCCAATGTCAGGACTTTTGCCAACTGGCTTATACTTACAAGTGCTCCAGAGATGCCCTTTAAATCTATACTCTTTAGCATATTTTGCCAACTGAGATTAAAACATTACGATCTGAACACTTGGTGGTAAAGTGTCCCGAATGAGGTATCAAATGTCTAGGATTGCTAGTTGGCAGAAAATAACTCTACCCATCAGGACCAAAACTGTCAACTGCTTGTGTATCCCTGGGCACAAGAATTCAAAGTAACAGGAGAGTTTGACTTTGTAAGCGGTAGCATTTACGGGAACTGTAATATCACATCTGTGCCAAATGGCTCCAGAGCAGGACAAAAGGTTCACGTCAAACTGAAGTTCCTTACGAACAGGAACTAAGAGCCGCATGAGAAAGCCTGACTGCCTTAAGGAGAATGAAAGGGAGGTAAAGATGGAGAGAAGCAGAGAAGAGACATGGTGCTGACTGAAAAAAAAAAAAAGATTAAGGAGCTTGTCTGAAATTTTTCAGCGTGTTTGAGGCGTAGTGGTACTACCTGCAGTTGGACTATGGAGACTCCCACATAGTCTTCAAATAAACACCTTACTCAGCTGGCCCATCGGGAAATCCTTCTGAGCTCTTTAGCTGCATGACTTTGTAAGCAGAACCTCCAGAGCTATTTTAAGGCAGCTCAAACTCTCTAATATAGCAACCTGATTCCTGGTCTCGTAAGTCTGGGATAGGAATTCTTACTCTACCTTGCTTCCTCTACTGAGGTATACTTCTCAGATTGCTGACATTTTCGGTCCTGATGGGGAGAGTTTTCCTCTGCCAACCAGCAGGCCTAGAGTTTAGATATCTTATTCAGGACCCTTTACCAAGTGGTCAAAGTATAGCATCTTAACATCAGACTCTCGGAAAGAGAATCTTATTGGCCCTACTGAGCTTTAGGTTGCTTTAATCTGGGTTATCTGTCTAGTCAGCCATTCTAAGCCTTTGGGGTTGAGAACTGGAAGATTCTGTGCTATATAAACATGATAGCCATGGGTGTGACCAGGGCGAAGATTTCCTGAGATGGAGGGCTGGGTGAGGGAGGCAATGACTAGCAGACAGGACCAGCAAAGCTATAAAACCCAGTCACCACCCATAATTACCAATGAGGCCACACATAAAGAATCTGGTGCTTCCAACTGATATGAATGCTTGAATTATCCAGTGTGGGTGTAGAATGTAGTACTAAATGTGTGCCCTTTCCAAAAGCAAACCAGATTGAAGACATGCTAAAGATAAAGATCTTGTAAACTGTAATCTAAGAGAATTTGTCTAGCTAAACGAAAACTTGTGAGGTAATGGTGAATAAGACTGTGAATAAAAAATAGTTTAGAAGGAGCTAGAAAATGGAGGCAGGCTTCCTCCCGATTCCATATGCTGTTTGTCTCCCTAGAACGCCTCTCCTTCCACCATCTTCTTGGCAAAGTCTTATTCATTCTTCGAGACCTAGATTAACCATCCCTGTTGGCCATGTTTTTCCTATGTGGTCCACTTTTCTCTTTCAGACAAAGATAGTGTCTTCTTTGATCAGCATTGCAACATGAACCTGGTTTCATCCTTCATCACAGCAGTTCTCACACTGATTTCCATGGGCTGCTTTAGGACACTGTGTCTGAAATGAGACTTTCAAGTCCCTCCAGGGCAGAAATAGTGTCTTATTTGACTTATTTTGATTTATATTCCTGGCTTCTACCCCAGTGTCTGATACGGAGCTGGTGTTCAAGAAACGTGACTGAATGAGAGAGAGTAAAAGAAAGTATGTTATTCATTTGGCACACGCATAGACTGAGGAATCTTCTAGATAACTGAAGTTTTTCCAGTAGTCATGTATGGATGTGAGAGTTGACCTAAAAAGAAAGCTGAGTGCTGATGATGCTTTTGAACTGTGGTGTTGGAGAAGACTCTTGAGAGTCCCTTGGACTGCAGGAGATCCAACCAGTCCATCCTAAAGGAATCAGTCCTGAGTGTTCATTGGAAGGACTGATTCTGAAGCTAAAACTCCAATACTTTGGCCACCTGATGTGAAGAGCTGACTCACTGGAAAAGACCCAGATGCTGGGAAAGATGGAGGGCAGGAGGAGAAGGGAGCGACAGAGAATGAGATGGTTGAATGGCATCACCAACTCAATGGACATGAGTCTGAGTAAACTCTGGGAGTTGGTGATGGACAGGGAGGCCTGGGGTCGCAAAGAGTTGGACACGACTGAGCGACTGAACTGAACTGAATAACTTCAGTAATCAAAACTTTAAAAATGTTTATGAAGACAGAAATCTTTAGCAATTCTTACAGATTTTTCTGCCTCATTAAAGAAATGAAATTATAATGAATACTCTGTAACCTATTCAAATTCCTTTTTTTTGAATCTATCATATTTTTCTCTATTATGGTCTCAAGAAAGCTTAGTTCAGTTTCCATATCATCTAGAAACCCTATCCCATCAGACATCACTAGATACCACCTTATACTCACAGAACCCCATCTGTATACTACTTACACTCTGTTATAGAAATTATCTATTCATGTGATTCCACTACATCATATAGTCACACATGTCCTATGTCTCTGTTAGACAGTAGGCAGCTCTGGACAGGAGACCATATCATTCATCTTTTCATTGCCAGGGCCAACCAGAGCATAATAGGTATAAACAGATGCTGAACTTAAGTGAATAGATGTTATTATTGTAAAGATATTATTATGCCCAATTTTTTCTGTTTTAATAATGTTAAATTTTTTATATTGTTTCTTTTTTCCTTCCTAATTATATCATGTGACTTTATCAGATTAACTGTCTCAAGAAAGCTGCCTCTGTCCCTTTTACCAATTCAATGACTTACAAACTTTTTTGATCACATATCTTAATTAGTAGAAAATATTTGAACCCATACCTTTATCAAATAAGGGAGAACAAATTTGCGTATAAATTTATACACATTTTAAAATAAATTGAATATATTTTATTATTAAATATTAAATTAAATATTAAAATATCAGTATTATTGTACTGACATTTTGTGGGTGTCCACTCATAACCATAAGCAGAAAAAAAAATAATTGAAAGGAAAGGTTAGATAGCAATGAAACCAATATTTTAAAATCAATACGGCATTTTATTGTGTTTATTAACAATATACAGTATTTTGCTCTTGGTTAGTGAAATCATCTTTTTTACAATCTTGTTATAATATTTAGTGGTACAATATTTTGATGGCTTAGGTTCTAAGTTCAATTGAATCAATGCTTAACATTAACAGCTGTCAGAGATGAAAAAGATACTTCAAAAATATGTTGACACAAATGGATTAAGTATGTATCATTATCCTTAGTTTTAAAACATGAAATTCATGTTCATTCCCAGACACCAATTACACCAAAGTTTTGAAGTTCAGATAGGCAATTCAGTTCATCTTGATGTAGGTGGTGGGGGTTTAGTCGCTAAGTCATGTCCGACTCTTGCAACCCCATGGACTGTAGCCTGCCATTCTCCTCTGTCCATGGGGATTCTCTAGGCAAGAATACTGGAGTGGGTTGCCTGTTCCTTCTCCAGGGGATCTTCCCGACCTAGGAATCGAACCCAGGTCTCCTGCATTGCAGGCAGATTCTTTACCAACTGAGCTATGAGGGAAGCCCATAGGTATTGGGTTTAAAAAAAAAAAAAAAGGCTAACCAAAAGGATTCAAATTTTTCATTTAGAAGATGATACTGTGGGAAATTCTATTAGAAAAGTTATAAGTGAGCAATTTTACAGATGGCACCCCTGTACCACTTTTAGCTATAATACCATATATTAATATAAATATTTCCAAACATCTGTTTTCAAATAGCTCCCACAATATAAGATTTTCCCCAAATTGTTTATTTTCTCATTCACTGTAAAGATGTGCCCTTTATTTTGATGATATGCAAAGGATAAGTGCACTCTGCCGGCAGCCTTCTGCCGTCAGTGAAAAGGCCAACACATTTTCAGCGCTTATCTTTCTGTAAATGAAACACTTAATTTGTCTTTAAATTCAGCAACTCCTTAAGCACTTTTCAGTGGAATAATCAGTGAATTTCTCTGGCAGCAAATATTAACATTGTTATTCCCTATCTTATTACAAAGTCATATAAATATTTGATGTCATTTTGGAGTTGTGTCTTGCGAAATTAGAAAAATCATTGTTGATGCACTCCTGACTTCAGAGTCACTGATGAAAATCTTGGCTAATCAATGATGCAGTTAAGATCTCACGTATGAAAACGTTTACAATTTTTTAATTCCATCAAAGCAATATACTTCCCATAAAACAATTTTTTAAAAAATCAAAAAGGATTTTCTTACTAATGAGAGTTTATCTTCAATATACTTTTCCTTTAGAGGCACAAAATTATGATCAATCATGAGTTTTTTTTGAAATGCAATCTAGCAAGTATATTTTGAGACATGGTAGAAATGCTGATAAATCCACTCAGTTCTAACACTACCTAAATTCTAATGTTACATAATTTGTTCTAGTATCTGTTTCTCAAAGTCTTCAGAAAACTTTCTGTGTATTGTCTAACACTGCTGACAAAGGACTACCTATTAGTTTGTGGCTTATTATTTCAGTCTTATGTAGAAGGAAAACAGTTTTCCAAGGGGTCTTTCATTAGCAAGGAAACTTTCGAACATTTGTCATTAAGGTCAGTGAAATGTCATTAAATGCCAGACTGAGTAACTCTTGACTTTGAAAATTTCTGAAAAACTTGTAAAAGATTGTCCTTTTTTTTCTTTTTTTCTTTTTCTTTTTATTTGTAGTGAATTTTGTCATACATTGGAATGAAACAGCCATGGGTTTACATGTGTTCCCCATCCCGATCCCCCCTCCCACCTCCCTCTCCACCCGCTCCCTCTAGGTCTTTCCAGTGCACCAGGTCCGAGCGCTTGTCTCATGCATCCAACCTGGGCTGGTCATCTGTTTCACCCTAGATACTATACATGTTTCGATGCTGTTCTCTTGAAACATCCCACCCTCTCCTTCTCCCACAGAGTCTAAAAGACTGTTCTATAAATCTGTGTCTTTTTTTTTTTCTGTTCTGCATATAGGGTTATCATTAACATCTTTCTAAATTCCATATATATGTGTTAGTATATTGTAATGGTCTTTATCTTTCTGGCTTACTTCACTCTGTATAATGGGCTCCAGTTTCATCCATCTCATTAGAATTGATTCAAATGAATTCTTTTTAATGGCTGCGTAATATTCCATGGTGTATATGTACCACAGCTTCCTTATCCATTCGTCTGCTGATGGGCATCTAGGTTGCTTCCATGTCCTGGCTATGATAAACAGTGCTGCGATGAACACTGGGGTGCACGTGTCTCTTTCAGATCTGGTTTCCTTGGTGTGTATGCCCAGAAGTGGGATTGCTGGGTCATTTGGAAGTTCTATTTCCAGTTTTTTAAGAAATCTCCACACTGTTCTCCATAGCGGCTGTACTAGTTTGCATTCCCACCAACAGTGTAAGAGGGTTCCCTTTTCTCCACACCCTCTCCAGCATTTATTGCTTGTAGACTTTTGGATAGCAGCCATCCTGACTGGCGTGTAATGGTACCTCATTGTGGTTTTGATTTGCATTTCTCTGATAATGAGTGATGTTGAGCATCTTTTCATGTGTTTCTTAGCCATCTGTATGTCTTCCTTGAAGAAGTGTCTGTTTAGTTCTTTGGCCCATTTTTTGATTGGGTCATTTATTTTTCTGAAGTTGAGCTGGAGGAGTTGCTTGTATATTTTTGAGATTAATCCTTTGTCTGTTGCTTCGTTTGCTATTATTTTCTCCCAATCTGAGGGCTGTCTTTTCACCTTGCTTATAGTTTCCTTTGCTGTGCAAAAGCTTTTAAGTTTCATTAGGTCCCATTTGTTTATTTTTGCTTTTGTTTCTCATATTCTGGGATGTGGGTCATAGAGGATCCTGCTGTGATTTATGTCGGAGAGTGTTTTGCCTATGTTCTCCTCTAGGAGTTTTATAGTTTCTGGTCTTACATTTAGATCTTTAATCCATTTTGAATTTGTTTTTCTGTATGGTGCTTTTTTTTTCTTTTAATGCCTTGTTAATCATGAACACATCTCAAGGCACAATACATGCAGATAACGATCTTCATTAACAAGAATACCAAAAAATCCACATTTCAAATGGTCTCATCATGACTTTGATTCCGGGGGGAGGTGGCTTTTTGTTAGATCTGATTAGATCTTGTTTAACAATGTGCAGAAAAAGCTTATTCACAAAGAGCAGTGTCATAGCTAAAATTTTCTTTTGTGTCCAATGGTGCTTGCATTTTATTTGCTCTCACTCTGTGGCACTTTTTTGAGCAACTTGTCCATTTCATGAAAGTTAGTTTAGTTAAAACTTAAGGCATCTCCCATAACTTGCAATGCCTCAAAGTGAAGGATTGGAAGGAGCTTCCCTTTGTTCTGGGGGATGTAATTTCCACTTTCACTTCCATGTGATGCCATGTCAAATACTAATGCCATACATCCATGGGCTACGCACTGATAGTCCATTGTCAATCCTTTTTATTAAATGTTAGTAAGGACTAGTTTCTTTCTTAAAACTATTTCTAAATAAGGAGAAGTTTTCATATTTTCTTCCCAATCTACTATAATATTTCTGGATTGTCTTGTACTTTGGAGAAACTGTTCTAATGTTTGGTCGAAAGAGAAAACATGTCAATCCTTTAAGAGATTTCCATCCATTGAAGTCCTAAGACTTGCATGATCTTCAGCGCCAGAACATATCACTCATTGTTTGGTGTTATTTTCATGTTAAGTATATTTGTCTTACTGCCTCAGGTAAATTACAAGCAAATTGAAGGCATGGCATACTTCTTACTCATCTCTTTTTTTTCCCCTCTCATTACCTAGCGCAAAACTTTGTCCAAAAGATATAAAAGACATATCTTTTCTCTTGCTGAATTGTTTGTAAATTCTATATGCTATTGTCTTTTTGTTCTGGATTGCAGTTTCTATAAGGGAACCTATTCTGTGGATTCCTCACACCTACCACATAACTTACAAGAACTTTTAATAAATATTTGTTGATATAAAGCCAGACAACCAAACAGATTTGGGCAGTAACGTCATTTTACACAGAAACAAAGTCAATAAATTATTGAGCAGGGCTCTAATGGAATACTGAAGAGTACAAACTAACTTTAGACAGTACGAATTACCTGTACCATTCCCATGAAGAGTTCATTCAACTAACAGATGTATTATAAGAGAAAAACATGCACATCTTCCCACAAAGAGTACATGTGCTTTCAAGCCATAGTATTAATGTAATAATTTAACGCAAAAAGACAAATTCTATGAGGAAATATTCATTTATTCTTTCATTCAATCAAGTAATGTTTGTAGTGTGCTTTCCATGTGCTAAATATTAATTATAAATGTAGCATAATAAAACAGAAAGCAGAGAACACAAAGTAAAAACCTGATAAAGTAAATATGTTGTATAATCATCATGTAATTTTCCATAGTGAATAGAGACTTAAAGAAGCTGTTATACACTCACAGGAAGCTATTCACTCTTGTTTGTAAATTCATTGTGCTTGTAAATTCTCTATTCAATATTGGCCTGTTTGTCTCTCTGGACTATACGCTCCACTGGGGCCCAGAGCAGGTCTGAACTAATACTACTCTGCTCCTAGTGTATATCACAACACTGGCATAGAATGAAGTATTCCATAAGAATACATTGACTAATAAAATAAATGGATGTATGGGGTGAAAACAACAGCAAGAGTTGCATATATTTAAAAATCCAAAAATAGGGATTAGGTTGTACACCGTAATCTTATACGGTGCTCTATATATGTAAGTTACATCTCAAAAACTGAAAGAATAAGCATAGAGGGAATGATAAAACTGAAGATTAAGCTGTCTTTATTAAAGATAACTTGAGAAAAATAAATTATTCAAGTAAATGTCTTTATGAATAAATAATTTTTTTAAATAATAAAGATAACTTTCTGTTGTATTTTGGTAGGGGCTGACACATTTGAGAATTCAGTGATTGGCTCGATATGGAGTTCCATACCAAGGTCACAGGTTCGAAGCCTTGTAACAAGACCATAGATTCAGGGACCTGCCCCAAGGTCATCTTAAGAACTGAGCCCCATAGCAACCATCACCATGAGTCTCCGTGATCTAAACTTGCCAGCTCTCTCACCCCATACAAGGGTGGGTAAAAATGCCCACCCTAACCAATCTCCTAATGCCACCCATGCAGCAGGAATCTTCTTTCTCTTGAGGCTATAAAAATTGGCTACTAACCCATGAAGAGCATCACCTCTCCCTGTTCTCTCAGGAGGTGTCAGTCTGCTGTACTCTCAGCCTTCACATTACCTCTGTTCTTTGTTCTTAGCAAATTCACTCCTTCCTGAAATACTCTGTGTCTAGAAATTCTTTACCAACCCACACTCAGTAAAACACTCGACATATATTACTGAATTCATACAAAGAGCTGGACCCTGTGCTGGGTGCTGAGATGCAGGAGAGAATAAGATAAACTCGGTCTCTGTCCACATGGCATTTAAAAAAAAACCCAAAGGTACTGAAAGGCTCAAAGATTATATTTTCCTAACACGTAATATAAAGCAAAAGTCTTATAACTAAAAATGACTGCACAATTGACAACATAAGCAAATACCTAACAGGTCTTTAATTATACTTTGGCAAGTATAACTCCTGGTCCTACATGATGTTCTGGGGGCTTCCAGAATAATCCATGCTGTTGCACACTCCAGGTCATTGTTCATATCCTTGTGCATGCGTACGTGCTCAGTCACTTCAGTTGTGTCCAAGTCTTTGAGACCCTATGGACCGTATGTAGCCCACCAGGCTCCTCTGTCCATGGGATCCTCCAGGCAAGAATACTGGAGTGGGCTGCCAGGCCCTCCTGCAGGGGATCTTCTCCATCCAAGGATCTAACCCACATCTCTTGAGTCTCCTGCACTGGGAGGTGGGTTCTTTACCTACAGCGCTCCCTGGGAAGCCCTCATACCCTTGTACCTTGCTGGAACTCATTTCCACCAAGGCTCATCTTCTACTTGTCTAAATCTACTCACCCTTTCCGTTTCTCAACACTGCTCGCCATCCAACATCTGACACCGCTTAGACGATCATATGCTGTGTGTGAATGCCCCATCACCATACTGAAATGGTGATTTATTTGCCTGTCTCTTTTCCGAACTCTAAGTTCCTCTAGGACAGAGGCTAATTTTCATTGATTCTGAATTCTTTTTTTTGAATAATTTATTTCTATCTGGGGCTGTGCTGGGTCTTCCTTGCTGCAGAGGCTTTTCTCTAGTTGCGGTGTGTGGGCTTCTCATTGCAGGGGCTCCTCTTGTTGCAGAGCAGGGCTCTGGGGCGGGTGTGCTTCAGTAGTTGCAGCCTGTGGGCTCCGTTGCTGTGGCTCTTGGGCTCTGGAGCACGGGCTCAGCTGCTCTGCAGCATGTGGGCACGCCCTGTATTGAACCCATATCTCCTGCACTGGCAGGCAGATTCTTGACCATTGAGCCACTGGGGAAGCCCTTGATTTTATATCCTTAATGCCTACTACTATATAACAGGTGATCAATAAATGTTTGTTAGCTTGAATGGAAACCTCTATGTTTTCTATTTAAAAAGTTACATCTGCCTAATGTAAGACTTCATGTGACAGCCTATATTGCCAAATATCTTTAAAAAGCATCTATCAATACAATCTATGAGATGTCAGGAAAGGTCATAACTGAAGACATTCACAAACTTGGTTACACTCTCTTTCTTCTCATCCACACCTTAGGTCCACATGAGAATCTGAGCCAGAGAAGGGCGTTATGTCTACCAGCCTGATCACATAAAGTCCACACCTTCTTAACATTTAAAATCCCAAAAGACAGCCTAAGTCAGACAAGCTGCTGCTGCTGCTGCTAAGTTGCTTCAGTCGTGTCTGACTCTGTGTGACCCCATAGACGGCAGCCCACCAGGCTCCTCTGTCCCAGGGATTCTCCAGGCACGAACACTGGAGTGGGTTGCCATTTCCTTCTCCAATGTGTGAAAGTGAAGTCGCTCAGTCGTGTCCAACTCTTCGCGACCCCATGGACTGTAGCCTACCAGGCTCCTCCGTCCATGATATTTTCCAGGCAGGAGTACTGGAGTGGGTTGCCATTTCCTCCTCCAAGTCAGACAAGCCTCGGGTCTAAAACGCTACTTAAGTGCTAGAGGGAAACATTCTCTGGTACCAGAACTCTTCCTGGGGCAGTAAATGAGCTTTTTCAGAGACAGAAGGAAACAAAAAGAGATATGAACATATGAAAGTATCTACCATCTGTGAATATTATCTCTGACTCAGCACCTCAAATACACAGGAAGTTCCCCTCATTGATTAATTGCTATTTGGGTATCTCTGGGTTATCCATTGCCACAGTTGTGCTTCATAATAAACCACCCCAAAGTCAGGGCCTTAAAGTAACAAGCATTTATTTCGTTCACTACAAGTTGACAGTTTTGAGTGAGTTTAGCTGGGCGGTTCTTCTGATCTCAGATGGACTTCCTCGCAGATAAGGGGGCCGGCTGGTAGCTGGCTGGTCTAGGATGGCCCTAGCTGGGAGGTCTGGGACAGCTTGGCTCTCTTCCACACGTCTCTCACGTCCTTCCTGCAGACTAGCCTAGGCATGTTTGCAAAGCACAGCAGAGGGGAACGGTGAGCAGGCCCGATCACGCAAGAGGGAAATAAAAGAGCATTTGTCCTTTCCAAGTCTCTGCTTGTATCAGGGAGGCTAACATCCTATTGCCCAAAGCAAGTCACATGCCCAAGTCTAGAGTCACAGTGGGAAGAAACGTTTAAGTTATAGGACAAACACAATGGACTTATGGAGGCCATTATGTGGGGTCATTAACACAACTAACTGACGGACACCTGGATTCCTGAATCTACCATGACACTAAACTTTAAAAACCCATTCAAGAGAAATGGTTGAACATTTCCACATCACGAATTCTGGATACTTCAGAAAGCAGAGTTCTCTAAAAAATATACTTTAAAAGTTTTAAAGTTTTATTTGGAATTTGGCACAGTCTCACAAATCTACAGATGTTTTAAAGATATATGTATTCTCCATCTGAGGTATACTCCTCATATATAAGGGTAAAAGAAAGCTATGCAAAAACAGCAATGGTAAACTGAAAGTAATTTTGTCAAATCCAGCAAAGTAAAACTGATAAGACAGGTAATACAGTGCATCCAACAGAGAAAGAATGTAACAACAACAATGAAAAAGATTTAACCTACAGACTGTGCATGTACAAGTATGCACATGCATACCCACAAATACATGAAAAAGTATAGGCAAATATTTGGGACGCATCCTAAAACAAACAACCCAAGACCAAAACAAAGATACAAATCTGGAAAACTGAATCTTGCAATATTTGAAGAAAATAATTGCATTGGTGGTGCTTTTTCAGATAGCAAAAAGCCACATGTTGGTAACATCTGTTGATACAAGGGTACACAGGCAAAACCAGTCTGTCAACAGTCCCACGGCCAGGTTTTCTGAGAAACGGGAATGCCACTCGGTGTCTCTGCGACTGCAGTAATGCAACCGGGGGTCCTGCCCACCGACGGCCGCTCGGCCCCCCGGACCTGCTGCCCTCCACTCCAGCTGTCGTCCACACTCACGGCTAAGCTCACCTGTGCTCCTGTGGGGACTGTGCCATTCCCTCTGGAAGCTGGAAACTTTCACTTCACAGCCACTTTCATCTAACTGTTTCTACTTTCACTTCGTGGCCTCTGATCACTGCTTCTCTCTGTGAAGTTGCTTCGTTTCCAAGCCATTCTATCATCCTCTCAGTGTCTGGTACAATCATCTTCCAGGACACTGTTGGCAAACCCTTAATCCAGACACTGGCTTAAGCTACATTCTAATTTAAATATGAATGTCTTTGGGTTAAGAACCCATCACTGCTTTGCTCAGCTGTTGTCAAGTGTTTGTATTATTGGGAAAAAAAAAAAGAATCCCCCAGCTGGGGGTGTAAGTATTACAAGCACACGGAGGCTTCTCAGAGTGGGGTAGCCTGGTGGTCAAGCTGCTCCTAATCGACCATTTAGTACAAAAGCCACAACCAACCAGAAAAGGCTGATAAAAGAAAGCAAGGACAATTCACTGTGAGAAAACCTATCTACATAATCCCAATGTGTGTTTTCTCAACTCAGAAGACACTGACAGGCGTCTTACAGTGTAACTCAGTTCTACCTAGAAACAGATCATCAGATCCCACAGGCTAAGGGCTCAGTCCTGCAGAACCGTCCCACTAACCACTTCAGATGCCAGTCCCAAGTTTAGCTTGTAACTCGTGCTGTGGGCTATAGATAGGCAGTTCCCATGACCCCTGTCAGAGTTTGAGGAATTTGCTAGAATGGCTCATAGAATTCAGAGGAACGTTTTTGTATTAGATTGCTGGTTTGCTATAAAAGGATGTAACACAGGGACGGTAAAATAGGATGTTTAGGGCAAGAGTTGGGGGGAAAGTGCAGAGCTTTCCACTCTCTCTCCAAGCACGCCACTCTTCTGGCAAGTCACATCATTAACATAAACTCAGGAGTAGCTGAAAGGGAGTTCTTATGAATATCAAGAAACTTCTCTCGTTTTATTACTAAGGAAATTCTAAAGGTATTAGGAGCCATGTGCCAGAAACAACTGAAGACCAAATACATATTTCTTATTATAAATCACAATAATATAATAATACATCCTATCCATGGTCAAAGGGGAAAAATTGAAAGATATATTGAAAAAAAGAGCTGACTCAAAAAAAAAAAAAAAAAGAGCTGACTCATTTGAAAAGACCCTGATGCTGGGAAAGATTGAAAGCGGGAAGAGAAGGGGACAACAAAGGATGAGATGGTTGGATGGCATCACCGACTCCATGGACATGAGTTTGGGTAAACTCCAGGAGTTGGTGATGGACAGGGAGGCCTGGCATGCTGTAGTCCATGGGGTCACAAAGAGCTGGACACGACTGAGTGACCAAACTGAACTGATACTGGAAAAAGCAATTGATGTACTAGTATAGAGTTGATATTATTTCACATGGTTTTCTAGTAAAGTTCTTAATCTAGTGGGTAAAGAAAATTGTAACATTTTGCTGGGGAAATACAGACAGATGCAAACAAATCCCAAGAATATCATATTCTTTAATGAAAACACAGAAGTGATAGTGAGACTGAAGTGGAGTTACAGGTACCCAGGAAGACCAGAGTGGAGCCGTGGTCCCTGAGTATTGTATATACAGTAGGGCTCAGGATGGAGAAGGAAATGGCCACCCACTCCAGCATTCTTGCCTGGGAAATCCCATGGACAGAGGAGCCTGGCGGGCTACAATCCACAGGCAAGAGAGTTGGGACATGACTGAGTGACTAAACAGCAACAAGGATGGAAGAAGATAATGTAACGAAGAGATACATCACTGTGTCCCCTAAATAAAAAAACTTGCATGAAGAGAGAATAAAGAGAGAAAGAATCACTATGCTGGTGGAGAAAGGTGAGAAATTCTTGGCTGTATGTTGACTAAAGCTGTTTTGAAAGCAAGGAGTTTCTAAAGACTTTAAGTTGTCGGCACTGTTGCATGCAAATCCCGTTTGTCTCCCTCTAACTGTAAATGAAGAATGTTACACAAGAAGAGCCACTTTTGTGGGTGAGATTTTTTTTTAAGGATTGGGATGTTGAGAAGGAATCCAAGAAAAAGAGTCTGGAGATCCATGCCTAGTGTGGGGCAGAGAGGACACCAGCCGTGCGGGATGAGAGATCTGTGAAAGTCAAAGTTAATTTGAAGCTGACACAGCCTGAAGACACCATCGAACATTCTCTGGAGAATTCAGAGAAGCTGAAGGAGGGAGGGAAGGAAATTGGACTTCTCATAGGATGCTGACTGAGCTGTTAGAGTTGGTTTTCTTTAAATATCAAAAGCTGAACCAGCCTCAGCTGAGAACTGACTTAACTAGTACATGTAGTAATTCAGTTCATGATTTTACAAAAAAAGAAAGAGTGGCATTATGAATCCATGGGAAAGGATGCATATATAAGAAGGAAAAAAAAAAAAAACCCAGCAGCAGCAGCCACCTCTCCATACTGATTCAGCTAAGGAAGGATGGAGTCTTATCTGAATGCTAAGTCACTTTGGTCAACCATGGGGTTGAGACCCCATGGACTGTAGCCTGCCAGGCTCCTCATTCATGAAATTCTCCAGGCCAGCATGCTGGAGTGGGTGGCCATGCCCTCCTCCAGGAGATCTTCCCATCCCAGAGATTGAACCCGTGGTTCTTAGGTCTCTCCTGCATTGGCAGGTGGGTTCTTTACCACTAGCACCACCTGGGAAGCCCTATCTGAGTTTAACCAGGTATTTGGTCAAGGGATCATCCATTAAAAATTATATACCTACTGTGTGGCAGGCTCTTAGGCATTGGAAATAAAGCCATGAACAAAGTAGACAAAACACCTGCTCTCAAAAACTTTCCATCCTGGAGGGTAGAAACAGACATTTTAAAAGTGAGTGGTAAAATTCTTGGTGGTGGTGGTGGTTTCGTCGCTAGGTTGTGTCTGACTCTTTGTGACCCACGGACTGTAACCCATCAGGCCCCTCTGTCCATGGGATTCTCCAGGCAAGAACACTGGAGCAGGTTGCCATTTCCTTCTCCAGTAAAGCTCTTAAAATAGGCTATTTCTGGTATGCTGAAAAGTATACTTTGAAAGTAGGGGAAATGAATGAAGAGAATATAAATAGTGAGCAAAATGACATGGAAAAACTATCTCAAGGTAACAGTGGAGATGGGCCTTGAAAATTATAAAGCAATTAATTCACAATTTAAAGCACAGGTCATCAAACTCATTCTGTAAAGGGACAGATAATAAATATTTTAGGCTGTCATTCAGGCTGTACTGCAACTCTCAACTCTGCTACTATAGCTCAAAAGAACCCACAGACCATACAAAAATGAGGGTTCATGGCTCTTCTGGGAATAAAACTTTATAAAACAAGTGGCAGTCTGCAAGCCATCGTTTACCAATTCCTCTTCTATAGTCAGGCTGCTTGTACTCAAATGTGGCTTCATCTGTTTCATCATGCATGACCTTGTATAAATTATCCCAATTCTCTAACCTTCATGTTTCAAAAGAGGAAAATAAAATAATGCATATAAACTGCCATAGTTTCTGGTTCATAATAAACTCTCAAAAAATCTTAGCCATTATTACTATGTGGCTATTTTTATTGTAATAATAAAATAGCTATTGATAATAAACTTTGTCCTTGATGAGTATGTGTGTGTGCGTATCTGTGTATACATGCTTGTGTGTGAGTACGTTTACATGGAAATGTATGCCTGTGTTAGACTGCTCTAACATCCACTTTCTAGATTATGAAAAGATTAAAGAGTGTGCAAATAATATTTCACCAAAAGTGAATATATTGGAGTTTTCATGGCAGAGGGGCTTTGAGTACCCAAATCACTTCACCTTCTAAGATCATCCTACTGGATCTGAAGGACCAAAACCCAACATAGATAGAAATTCTGGGGCCCCAGAGCAGTATTTTAGATGGAATAACTTAGGCTTTGGAATTCAACTGCTGCCAGAGCTACAGTAGAGGAAGACTCAGTGGATACTCAGGTGAAATTAATCCTGGGTTTACATGACAGCTCTGTAAAGAACTTTGAGAGAAGAAAGTGACATGAAGAAGGAGACTCAGAATCCAGCACGGGGTCACCATGAGACTGCTGGTGAATACTCCATGACACATGCATGTAGTGAAACTTTGCAAAACTAGACAAAAAAATGGACTGTAACGTGGATGACTCTCAAAGCTCACACAGACCTTGGAGATGTGTGAGTTCTGGCCAGCCAGATTCCAGGAGCCATTTGAATATTCCCAGAGTCTATTCTAAACCAGTCCACCAAAAAAAGCTTAAAAGCATGGCTTAGACGAATCTAGTTAAGGCAGGTGTTGAAACACCTGCCCCCACAGCCCCCAATCCCACCAACAGTGTTTCTAAGGGTTTCTATCACAAAACTCTTGAAAGCAGAAGGCCCTTGACCACACATTTTGAAACCAATCTGAGTCCTTATGACTGGAACAACTGGTCAAATTGCATATTCACTACTGTACAGTGTTAGAAACGGATCTGCCTTTGGTTAAGACCAGCCTGTAATTTTTCTGCCGTTGGATATTACTCTCATGATGGGTGTCTTGGATGGTGTCCCAACTGCAAGACTGTGCCCAACCCTCCTGAAAGAGGCCACTGCCGCAGAGAAAAGAAAAAAACAGAGAGACTGCCTCAAAGACCTGGTCCTGGCTATGCTGGGGGCTCCACACCAAAAAAGGGATGGCATGGAGAGGAAAGACTTATTCAAAGCAAATAATAAAATCTTCAAATGCCAGGGTGCAGCCTTGAGAAACATGCCAAGAAGTCAGTTATGGTTCTCGTGGTAGGAAGCCCAGCCAATACCAATGGCGTGATTGCTCCAAGCCCATCCCCAGGGAGAACTTTCATTGCTTGACTCTTCTGGATCTTAACTGAGCTGAACTGCTCTGTTAAACTCCGTGTAAAACTTGGTGTGATTTCTTTATTTTTTGGCTGTGCCATGGGGCATTCAGGATCTTAGTTCTCTAACCGGGGAGCAAACCCATGCCCCTGCAGTGGAAGTGCCAGGTCCTAACCCCCAGACCACCAGGAAGACTCTGGTGTGACCTGCAGTGGTGTGAAGAATGTCATCATCTGGGGAAACCATTCCTCACCTCGGTATCCACATGTCAATCATGGCAAAGTGAAAGCGTACGGAAAGGAAGATGATATTTAGGAAGCTCTGAAAGATGACAGCTGGTTCAAGGGAGGACTCCTCACGGCCCTGCAGCAGCATGGCACTGCTGTCATCAAGGCTTGAAACCTGTCCAGTGCAGCGTTGGCTGCAAAAGCCATCTGTGACCACTTCAGACACATCCAGCTTGGAACCCCAAAGGGGGAATTTGTGTCCTTTACATGTTATCTCTTAAGGCAACTTTTACAGTATTCTGGGTGATCTGCTCTACTCATTATCTGTTATAATCAAGAACAAGACCTGCAAGGTGGTTGAAAGTCTCCCTATTAATGATTTCTCAGATGAGAGAAGATGGATCTTACTGCAAGGAAATGGGCAAAAAGAAAAGAAACTGCATTTGAATTGCTTTCCTCTGCATGACCAGACAATCATTTTGATGTCACTAAGTGCCCCAAAGCAGAAAACTCTAAAGGTTGTCTTTGACTCTAGTATCAAATAATGATAATGTGATACTTAAATTGTGAAAATAACACGTTTTAAAGATAGTGTGTTTCTTGGTATAAACTGGTGACAATTCATCATCAGGCTGTTAGTGCTGCATCCTAAATAAAATATGTATTTAAATTACTTGATTATTAAGTAACTTGGCTAACAGAACAAACTTTTACAGTTTAGCATTCTTTAAAAAAAAAAATAATACATAAGAAAACAAAACCCAGAACTCAGCAGGCTCACACTTAAAATGCCCAGCATGCAATTAACATTTGCTAGACATGCAGAGAAGTATGAACTTGTCTCTCATACCAGATTTATAATCTGGCAACAGAAACAAACTGGGAAGTGACATAAATGATGGCATTAGCAAATAAGAACGATAAAAGAGCTATTTTAAACATACTCAAGTATTTAAAGGAAAATATGAATATAAAGAAGAGGAAAGAGAAGATTTTTTTTTAAAACACCAAGTATAATTTTCTAGGATTGAAAACTACAGCAATTGAAGTGGGAATTTTACTAAATGCCCTTAAAAATATATTAGATACTATAAAAGAAGAAAAAAATCAGTGAAACTTGAGATATGTTAAAAACAATTGGGAGGAGGAGCCAAGATGGTAGAGGAATAGGACAGGGAGACCACTTTCTCCCCTACAAATTTATTGAAAGAACAATTCAACGCAGAGCAAACTTCACAAAACAGCTTCTGATCGCTAGCTGAGGTCACCAGGCACCCAGAAAAGCAGCCCATCGTCTTCGAAAGGAGGTAGGACAAAATATAAAAGATAAAAAGAGAGACAAAGGAGCTAAGGACGGAGATCCATCCTGGGAAGGGAGTCTTAATAGAGGAAGTTTCCAAACACCAGGAAACCCTCGCACTGGTGGGTCTGGGGGAAGTTTTCGAATCTTGGAGGGCAACCTAACTGGGAGGAAAATAAATAAAACCCACAGACTACGTGCCTAAAAGCAACTCCCAGCAGAAAAGTACCCCAGACGCCCTCATCCGCCACCAGCAAGTGGGGGCGGAACAGGGAGGAGCGGGCGGCATTGCTTAGGGTGAGGACCGGGCCTGAGTGCCCTGAGGGCAATCGGAGGGAGCTTTTGTGAGATACCAACTTAAACTGTGGGACAGCAAGAGAGAGAGAGAGAAAATAACCGGCGTGAACCCGCTGCCGGCCGTTCGCAGAACAAAGGTCTGAGCAAGTCCAGAGAAGAGCTCACAGGCTGCGGGCCGCCCCGCCCCGCCGGAGGCAGGAGGCAGCGGAGGGGAAGGGGGCGGGCTCGGCTGGAGGACCGCAGCCCTGCCGCGCTGCAAACGGGCCTGCAGTTTCTAACCAAAGGCCTCCGCGATTCTGGATGGCGGACATCCGCCGAGAGGGTCGCGGGGAGACACAGGGCGCACGCACCTCACCGGCGCGGCGGGGACTGGGGCCGGGGCCGCGGAGGGGAGAGGGCGCCGCGCCGGGGAGAGCGCGCCCGCCAAGCCCTGGCTGCCAGAGCCGCTCGGGCGGGGAAGGCGCAGGCGAGCCCGCGCTTTCGTGGAGGACCCGAGGGCTGGAACCGCGCGCAGCGCAGGGCCCGCTCCATACGGAGCAGCCGGGAGCCTGCGCGGCGCAGACGGGAAGACAGCGCCCCTCCCTCCCCGCAGCGCGACGGGACCTGCGAACCTGAGCCAGAGACCGGCTCCGCCCGCCTGTGTCAGGGCGGAAACTAGGCACCGAAGACGGCAAACAGAGGCCAAATAAACAAAGGGAACCGCTTCGGAAGGGACCGGTGCAGCAGACTAAAATCCCTGTGGGTGACACCGACCACACCGGAGGGGCCTGCAGATATCAGGAAGTGTAAGCTGGAGCGAGGAGCCCCTGAAACCGAGCCGAACCCACACTGCCCGCGACAGCGCCAGAGAAATTCCTGGAGACATTTTTACCTTTTTTTTTTTTTCTTTTCTTTTTTATTTTTTCTCTTTTATTTTCTTTTAAAATTCCCTATTACACCCCTATTACTCCTTAATTTTCATTTTCATTTCACTAGAACCTTGCAAAAAAAAAAGAGAGAAGGCCTATTTTTAAACGAATTTCATATATATTTCTAAAATTTTTTGGTTTTGTTTTTAATATTGTATTTTTAAGAGTCTAACCTCTACTCTAGATTTTTAATCTGTTTTTCAGTATGTGATATAAACTTTGGACATTTAAGAATTCAGTATTCAGTTCCCATTTTTACTCAGGAGTGTGTTGATTACTCTCTTCCACTTTTTACTCTCCGTTTTCTACCTCAGAACACCTCTATTTCCTCCCTTCCCCTTCTCTTCCCAATCCAATTCTGTGAATCTTTGTGGGTGTCTGGGCTATGGAGAACACTCTGGGAACAGACAACTCTGTGGATCTGCCTCTCTCCTCTTGAGTCCCCTTTTTTCTCCTCCGGCTCATCTCTCTCCCTCCTCCCTCTCCTCTTCTTCATGTAACTCTGTGAACCTCTCTGGGTGTCCCTAACGGTGGAGAATCTTTTTGCCATTAACCTAGAAGTTTTATTATCAGTGCTGTATAGTTGGAGAAGACTTGAGACTACTGGAAGAATAAAACTGAAATCCAGAGGCAGGAGACTTAAGCCCAAAACCTGAGAACACCAGAAAACTTCTGACTACATGGAACATTGGAACATTAAATAATAAGAGACCATCCAAAAGCCTCCATACCTTCACTGAAACCAACCACCACCCAAGAGCCAGTAAGTTTCAGAGCAAGACGTACCACGCAAATTCTCCAGCAATGCAGGAACATAGCCCTGAATGTCAACATACAGGCTGCCCAAAGTCACATCTAACACATAGACCCATCTCAAAACTCATTACTGGACACTCCATTGCACTCCAGAGAAAAGAAATCTAGTTCCACGCACCAGAACACCGACACAAGCTTCCCTAACCAGGAAACTTTGACAAGCCAATCATTCAACCCCACCCACTGGGTGAAACCTCCACAATAAAAAGGACCCACAGACCTCAAGAATACAGAAAGCCCACTCCAGACACAGCAATCTAAACAAGATGAAAAGGCAGAGAAATACACAACAGGTAAAGGAACATGAAAAATGCCCACCAAGTCAAACAAAAGAGGAGGTAGGGAATCTACCTGAAAAAGAATTTAGAATAATGATAATAAAAATGATCCAAAATCTTGAGAACAAAATGGAGTTACAGGTAAATAGCCTGGAGACAAAGATTGAGAAGATGCAAGAAATATTTAATAAAGACCTAGAAGAAATAAAAAAGTCAATTGAAAATGAATAATGCAATAAATGAGATCAAAAACACTCCAGAGGGAACCAAGAGTAGAATAACAGAGACAGAAGATAGGATAAGTGAGGTAGAAGATAAAATGGTGGAAATAAATGAAGCAGAGAGGAAAAAAGAAAAAAGAATCAAAAGAAATGAGGACAACCTCAGGGACCTCTGGGACAATGTGAAATGCCCCACCATTCGAATCATAGGAGTACCAGAAGAAGAAGACAAAAAGAAAGGCCATGAGAAGTTACTCAAGGAGATAATAGCTGAAAACTTCCCTAAAATGGGGAAGGGAATAGTGACCCAAGTCCAAGAAATCCAGAGAGTTCCAAACAAGATAAACCCAAGGCGAAATACCCCAAGACACATATTAATCAAATTAACAAAGATCAAACACAGCAGCAAGGGAGAAACAACAAATAACACACAAAGGGATTCCCATAAGGATAACAGCTGATCTATCAATAGAAACCCTCCAGGCCAGAAGGGAATGGCAGGACATATTTAAAGTAATGAAAGAGAATAACCTACAACCTAGATTACTGTACCCAGCAAGGATCTAATTCAGATGTGAATGAGAATTCAAAAGCTTTACAGACAAGCAAAAGCTGAGAGAATTCAGCACCACCAAACCAGCTCTTCAACAAATGCTAAAGGATCTTCTCTAGACAGGAAACACAGAAAGGTTGTATAAATGTGAACCCCAAACAACAAAGTAAATGGCAACGGGACCATACCTATCAATAATTACCTTAAATGTAAATGGGTTGAATACCCCAACCAAAAGACAAAGATTGGCTGAATGGATACAAAAACAAGACCCCTATATATGCTGTCTACAAGAGACCCATCTCAAAACAAGGGACACATACAGACTAAAAGTGAAGGGCTGGAAAAAATGTTTCATGCAAACAGAGAACCAAAGAAAGCAGGAGTTGCAATACTCATATCAGATAAAATAGACTTTCAAATAAAGGCTGTGAAGAGAGACAAAGAAGGACACTACATAATGATCAAAGAATCAATCCAAGAAGAAGATACAACAATTATAAATACAAATGCTCCCAACATAGGAGCATTGCAATATGTAAGGCAAATGCTAACGAGTATGAAAGAGGAAATTAATAGTAACACAGTAATAGTGGGAGACTTTAATACCCCACTCACAACTATGGATAGATCAACTAAACAGAAAATTAACAAGGAAACACAAACTTTAAATGACAGGATGGACCAGCTAGACCTAACTGATATCTATAGGACATTTCACCCCAAAACAATCAACTTCACCTTTTTCTCAAGTGCACATGGAACCTTCTCTAAAATAGATCACATCCTGGGCCATAAATCTGGTCTTTGTAAATTCAAAAAAACTTAAATCATTCCAGTCACCTTTTCTGACCACAGTGCAGTAAGATTAGATCTCAATTACAGGAAAAAAAAATTATTAAAAATTCAAACATATGGAGGCTAAATAACACACTTCTGAATAACCAACAAATCACAGAAGAAATCAAAAAAGAAATCAAAATATGCATAGAAACACATAAAAATGAAAACACAACAACCCAAAACCTATGGGACACTGTAAAAGCAGTGCTAAGGGGAAGATTCATAGCATTACAGGCCTACCTCAAGAAACAAGAAAAAAGTCAAATAAATAACCTAACTCTACACCTAAAGCAACTAGAGTAGGAAGAAATGAAGAACCCCAGGGTTAGTAGAATGAAGGAAATCTTAAAAATTACGGCAAAAATAAATGCAAAAGAAACTAAAGAGACCATAGCAAAAATCAACAAAGCTAAAAGCTGGTTTTTTTGAAAAAATAAACAAAATTGGCAAACCATTAGCAAGACTCATTAAGAAACAAAGGGAGAAGAACCAAATTAACAAAATTAGAAATGAAAATGGAGAGATCACAACAGACAATACTGAAACATGAAGGATCATAAGAGACTACTACCAGCAGCTCTATGTCAATAAAATGGACGACTTGGAAGAAATGGACAAGTTCTTAGAGAAGTATAACTTTCCAAAACTGAACCAGGAAGAAATAGAAGATCTTAACAGACCCATCACAAGCAAGGAAATTGAAACTGTAATCAGAAATCTTCCAGCAAACAAAAGCCCAGCACCAGATGGCTTCACAGCTGAATTCTACCAAAAATTTAGAGAAGAGCTAACACCTATCTTACTCAAACTCTTCCAGAAAATTGCAGAAGAAGGTAAACTTCCAAACTCATTCTATGAGGCCACCATCACCCTAATTCCAAAACCAGACAAAGATGCCACAAAAAAAAGAAAACTACAGGCCAATATCACTGATGAACATAGATGCAAAAATCCTTAACAAAATTCTAGTAAACAGAATCCAAAAACATATTAAAAAAATCATACACCACGACCGAGTGGGCTTTATCCCAGGAATGCAAGGATTCTTTAATATCCGCAAATCAATCAATGTAATACACCACATTAACAAATTGAAAGATAAAAACCATATGATTATCTCAATAGATGCATAGAAAGCCTTTGACAAAATTCAACACCTATTTATGATTAAAACTCTCCAGAAAGCAGGAATAGAAGGAACATACCTCAACATAATAAAAGCTATATATGACAAACCCACAGCAAGCATTACCCTCAATGGTGAAAAATTGAAAGCATTCCCCTGAAATCAGGAACAAGACAAGGGTGCCCATTCTCACCACTCCTATTCAGCATAGTTTTGGAAGTGTTGGCCACAGCAATCAGAACAGAAAAAGAAGCAAAAGGAATCCAGATAGGAAAAGGAGAAGTGAAACTCTCGCTGTTTGCAGATGACATGATCCTCTGCATAGACAACCCTAAAGACTCTACCAGAAAATTACTAGAGCTAATCAATGGATATAGTAAAGTTGCAGGATATAAAATTAACACACAGAAATCCCTTGCATTCCTATACACTAACAATGAGAAAACAGAAAGAGAATTAAGGAAACAATACCATTCACCATTGCAATAAAAAGAATAAAATACTTAGGAGTATATCTACCTAAAGAAACAAAAGACCTATACATAGAAAACTATAAAACACGGATGAAAGAAATCAAAGAGGACACAAACAGATGGAGAAACATACAGTGTTCATGGATTGGAAGAATCAATATTGTCAAAATGGCAATTCTACCCAAAGCAATCTATAGATTCAATGCAATTTCTAATAAGCTACCAACATTATTTTTCACAGAACTAGAACAAATAATTTCACAATTTGTGTGGAAATACAAAAAAACCTCGAATAGCCAAAGCAATCCTGAGAAAGAAGAATGGAACTGGAGGAATCAACCTGCCTGACTTCAGGCTTTACTACAAAGCCACAGTCATCAAGACAGTATGGCACTGGCACAAAGACAGAAATATAGATCAATAGAACAGAATAGAAAGCCCAGAGATAAATCCACGAACCTATGGACACCTTATCCTCGACAAAGGAGGCAAGGATATACAATGGAAAAAAGACAATTTCTTTAACAAGTGGTGCTGGGAAAACTGGTCAACCACTTGTAAAAGAATGAAACTAGAACACTTTCTAACACCATACACAAAAATAAACTCAAAATGGATTAAAGATCTAAATGTAAGACCAGAAACTATAAAACTCCTAGAGGAGAACATAGGCAAAACCCCCTCTGACATAAATCACAGCAGGATCCTCTATGACCCACCTCCCAGAATATTGGAAATAAAAGCAAAAATAAACAAATGGGACCTAGTGAAACTTTTGTACAACAAAGGAAACTATAAGCAAGGTGAAAAGACAGCCCTCAGATTGGGAAAAAATAATAGCAAATGAAGCAACGGACAAAGGATTAATCTCAAAAATATACAAGCAACTCCTGAAGCTCAATTCCAGAAAAATAAATGACCCAATCAAAAAATGGGTCAAAGAACTAAACAGACATTTCTCCAAAGAAGACATACAGATGGCTAAAAAACACATGAAAAGATGCTCAACATCACTCATCATCAGAGAAATGCAAATTAAACCCACAATGAGGTACCATTACACGCCAGTCAGGATGGCTGCTATCCAAAAGTCTACGATCAATAAATGCTGGAGAGGGTGTGGAGAAAAGGGAACCCTCTTCACTGTTGGTGGGAATGCAAACTAGTACAGCCACTATGGAAAACAGTGTGGAGATTTCTTAAAAAACTGGAAATAGAACTGCCATATGACCCAGCAATCCCACTTTTGGGCATACACACTGAGGAAACCAGCTCTGAAAGAGACACGTGCACCCCAATGTTCATCGCAGCACTGTTCATAATAGCCAGAACATGGAAGTAACCTAGATGCCCATCAGCAGATGAATGGATAAGGAAAGTGTGGTACATATACACCATGGAATATTACTCAGCCATTAAAAAGAATTCATTTGAATCAGTTCTAATGAGATGGATGAAACTGGAGCCCATTATAGAGTGAAGTAAGCCAGAAAAATAAAGAACATTACAGCATACTAACACATATATATTGAATTTAGAAAGATGGTAATGATAACCCTATATGCAAAACAGAAAAAGAGACACAGATGTACAGAACAGACTTTTGGACTCTGTGGCAGAAGGCAATGGTGGGATGTTTCGAGAGAACAGCATAGAAACATGTATATTATCTATAGTGAAACAGATCACCAGCCCAGGTGGGATGCATGAGACAAGTGCTCGGGCCTGGTGTACTGGGAAGACCCAGAGGGATAGGATGGAGAGGGAGGTGGGAGGGGGGATCAGGATGGGGAATACATGTAAATCCATGGCTGATTCATGTCAATGTATGACAAGACCCACTGCAGTATTGTAAAGTGATTAGCCTCCAACTAATAAAAATAAATGAAAAAAAATAAAAACAATTGAATTATCCAAACTGAAGTGCAGACAGGAAAAAAAAAACCTCTAGAAGC
Organism: Hydropotes inermis; assembly: GCA_020226075.1. Lineage (NCBI taxonomy): Eukaryota > Metazoa > Chordata > Mammalia > Artiodactyla > Cervidae > Hydropotes > Hydropotes inermis. Next base: position 71,992,533 of record CM035278.1, on the reverse strand, counting down.
AAACTGAAACATCAGCAATGAAAACAGAGCCTCAGTAGCCTATGGGGGGGAAAAATTAAGTAGCAATTATTTAAAATATGTTATTCCCAGATGGCACTAGTGGTAAAGAACCCATCTACCAATGCAGGAGACCTAAGAGATGTGGGTTCGATCCCTGGGTCAGGAAGATCCCCTGGAGAAGGGCATAGCAACCCACTCCAGTGGAAGCCTGGTTCCTCCAGTTCTGTTTTCCTTCTCAAGATTGCTTTTGCTATTCAGTCTTTTGTGTTTCCATAACAATTTAAAGATTTTTTGTCCTGGTTCTGGAGAAGGAAGTGGCAACCCACTCCAGTACTCTTGCCTGGAAAATCCCATGGACAGAGGAGTGTGGTAGGCTACAGTCCATGGGGTCCCAAAGAGTCAGACACGACTGAACGACTTCCCTTTCACTTTTCTGTGAAAAATGCCATTGGCAATTTGATAGGAACTGCACTGAATCCATAGATTGCCTTGGGTAGTATAGTCATACTGACAGTACTGATTCTTCCAATCCACAAGCATGGTACATCTTTCCATCTGTTTGTGTCTTCTTTGATTTATTTCATCAGCATCTTACAGTTTTTGGAGTACAGGTGGTTTGTCTCCTTAGGTAGGTTTATTCCTAAGTATTTTATTCTTTTTGATGTGATGGTAAATTGAATTGCTCCTTGAATTTCTCTTTCTGATCTTTTGTTGTTAGTGTATAGAAATGCAACAGATTTCTGTGCATTAATTTTGTAACTTGTAAATTCATTGATCAGTGTTACTAGATTGACAGATGAGCTTTAGCAGTTTTATTATAGCATCTTTTGCATTTTCTATGCATAGTGTCCTGTCATCTGCAAACAGTGACAGTTTAACTTCTTTTCCATCTTCGATTGCCTTTGCTACTTTTTCTTCTCTATTGCTATAGCTAGGGCTTCCAAAACTATGCTGAATAAAAGTGGTTAGAGTGGACATCCTTGAAATGAAACTAGATTATTCTTTAACAAAATACACAATAGTAAGCTCAAAATGGATTAAAGAGCTAACCGTGAGCCTGAAAACTATAAAATTCCTAAAGGAAAACATGCATAGAACACTCTCTGACATAAATCACAGCAGTATCTTTTTCAGTTTGTCTCCCCAAATAACGTAAATAAAAACAAAAATAAACTAGTGGGACCTACTTAGACACATGCACAGCAAAGGAAACGATAAAAAAAAATGAAGACAATGCACAGACTGGGAGAAAATATTTGCAAAGGATGTGCTGACAAGGGATTGGGCTCCAAAATTCACAAATAGCTCAGGATACTTAACAGCATCAAAACAAAGAACTCAATGAAAAAATGGGCAGAAGACCTAAACAGACATTTTTCCAAAGAAGCTCATAAACACATGAAAAGATGCACGACTACCACTCATTATTAAGGAAATGCAAATAAAAACTACAAGGAAGTTATCACCTCACATCGATCAGAATGGCCATCATGAAAAAATCGACAAAAAAATAAAGGCTGGAGGGGGTGTGGAGAAAAGGGAATCCTCTTACACTGTCAGTGGGAGTGCAACCTGATATAACCATTATGGAGAACAGTATGGAGATTAAAAAACTAGGAATAAAACTCCCATGTGACCCCACAATCCCACTACTGGGTATGTAGCCTGAGGAAACCATAGTTGAAACAGACACATGTACCCCAGTGTTCAGTGCAGCACCATCCACAACATCCAGGACATGGACGCAGCCTAGAGGTCCACCAAGAGATGAATGGACAAGGAAGCTGAGGTACATGTACACAATGGAATATTGCTCAGCTATAAAAAGCAATGCATTTGAGTCAGTTCTAATAAGGTAGATGAATCGAAAGCCTATTATACAGTGTGAAGTAAGTCAGAAAGAGAAAGATAAATATCATATACTGCTATATTTTTAAGTGGATAACCAACAAGGACCTACTGGATAGCACATGGAACTCTGCTCAATGCCAAGGGCAAGCCTAGACTGGAGAGGAGTTGGAGGGAGAATGGATACATGCATATGCAAGGCTGAGTCCTTTCATCATTCACCTGAAACTATCCCAACGCTATTAATGGGCTATACTCCAATACGAAATTTAAAAGTTTAAAAAATATATTGGAAAAAGTAAATTTCAGAACAAATAACACTAACAGATTAAGAGGGAAATTGTGTAAAGGTAACGCATATATAACTATCCTAATGTGGAAACACCTGATAAAAGACATACACAATACATGAATCCAGAACTCACAGAATTAAATGGGGATCTATTGAATAGATTCATAGAGATTTCTTTATTCATCTCAGAAATTGATAGAACAAGTAGACAAACTCAGTAAAACTACAGAAAGTCTGAACAATCTATCATCCACTTGACCTAGCCATTTATAAAATTATCTTCACTCTCCCCAACAAGAGAACATACATGACTCAGGTGCAAATGAAAATTTTACCAAGAATGCTGGAAGATAAAACTAGTGTTGATAACTTGAAAAGACAGAAATGCTAGAGTATATACTCTGACAATAATGGAGTTAAATTAGAAAACATTAACAAAAGATATATGGGAAATTTCTAAATATTTGGAAAATGTACAACCTATTTTTTAATAACTGATGGGTCAAAGAAGAGATCAGGGGAATATCAGAAAATATTTATAACTAAAAGAAAATTAGGATATAATATATCTAAGTTTGGGGGATATATATAAACGAGGGCTCAGAAGAAACCTGTGCTCTAAATGCTTATTGTAGAAAAGAAAAAAGGTCTCGAGTGAATAAGGTAAACTTTCACCTTAATGAGTGAGAAAAAAAAAGAAAATAAGTCCCACATAATAGAAATATGGCAATGATAAAGGTAAAATAAATAAAACAAAACAGAAATAAATAAAACAGAAGATGAACAGACAATAAAATTAATGAACCAAAGCTTCTTTTTTTGAAGACATCAAATGAAATACTTTTAACTAAGTTTATCAAGTGAAAAAAAGAGAAAACATAAAATACTAATATTAGGAATAAATGAGACATGAAATATTGAATAAATGCTAAAGAATAATAGAGGAATATAATAAATAACTTTAGGCCAATAAATATGACAAGTGAAATGGAAAAAAAATCTTGACAGACACAAATTTCCAAAACTGGCACAAAAAAGATATAGAAAATTAAATTTTTTATCTACAAACAAAATTAAATTCATAATTTACATTTTCTCCAAAAGGAGACTCTGGTCCTAGACAGCTTCACTGATGAAAGCTATCATGTAAATCAACTATACTTAAATAAACTACAAGTTTTTGGAAAACTTTTCAAACATTTAAGAAATAAATAATAAAAATGTTACACAATTTCTTCAGCAAACAGATAACGAGTTTCCTTGCTCATTTTATTGGGCCAAGCTTACCCTGAAAACAAAGCTAGGAAAAGATGCTACAAGAAAACCACAGACCAATATTCCCAGTGAACTTGGATTCCTTAGTATTTTTAAAATGTAGCTTGTAGAATCCAGCAGTATATAAAAAGTATAATACATCAAGAACAAGTTTGGTTTACCTCAGGAAGGTAAGGTTGGTTTAACATTAATCAATTTAATCCATCAACTCAACAATATAAAAAGGAAAAAGAAAAAGAAAGAGATAATATCATCTCAATAGAAGCCCCTTGAAAGCAATTGATAAAAGTCAACACTCATTCATGATAAAAAAAAAAAAACTCAGCAAATTAGCAAAGTTGTTTGCTTCTCAGCAATCTACCTCAACCTAGCAAAAGACATATGCAAAAAATCTAGAGATAATATCATATTTAATAGTAAAACACTGAATGATTTCCCTAAAATTAGTAACAAGACAAGGATGCTCTTTCTCATTACTTCTGTGTAGCTTTGTACTGTGTGTTCTAGTCAGTACAATAAAATGAGTAAAGTAAATAAAAGCATGCAGAATGGAAGGGAAAAAGTGAAACTCTCTTTATTTGCAGATATATGGTAGTATACACGAAAACTTTCAAGGAATCTAAAAATCACTACTAGAACTAATTAATTCATTAGCAAGGCCTCAGCATACCAGGCCAATGTTAAAACATCAAATTATTTAAATATAATGATTTATTATTTAAATATATTATTTAAATATAATTTAAATATCAATGAACCACTAGAAAAGGAAATTAGGAATCCATTTACAATAGTATTAAAAGTGTAAAATACTTAAGGGTATGTATCTGTTATATCAGTATTTTCAAAAATATAAAATATTGCTAAGAGAAATTAGAGGTCTTAATAAACTGAGATCTATACTATACTTGTGATTTAGAAGACTAAATATCTTTCTTAAAAGAAACTTTTATTGATTGATTTACACCCAATTTATTTACTGGATGCATGAATCTTCGTTGCCGCTCCTAGGCTTTCTCCAGCTGCAGCAAGGTGGGCTACTGGAGTTCGGACTGAGGCCCTCCACATGCGCCGGCTTCTCTTGCTGGCAAGCACGGGCCCCAGAGCACGTGGGCTCCGGGAACAGCTGTGTCAGTAGTTCCGGCGCGGGGGCTCCAGATCCAGGCTCACTAGTTGTGACATGCGGGCTTCGTTGCGCCATAGCACGTGGGATCCTCCCAGACCAGCGATCAAACCCATGTCCCCTGCACTTGCAGGCAGATTCCCAGCCACTCAATGACCAGGGAAGTCCCCTAAATACTTTTAATGCATCAATTCCTCCTAAATTATCTATATATTAACAATCCCAAACTCCTAGAGGTATTTTTAAAATAAAAATTTAACAGCTAATTTTAAAATGTATATGGAAATGCAAAGAACCTGGGAGAGTCAAAACCATTTTGAAAACAAGAACAAATTTGGAAAATTTACACTTCCTGGTATCCATACTTCCCAAAATTACTATAGTCAATACAGTGTGATAAAGATAGGCTTACAGTTAAATGGAATGGGTTAAAGAGTCCAAAATGACACTGAGTTCTCCCAAAGTTAAAGGACTGTCTTTTCAACCAATGGTGTTGAAATAATAGTCTGTCCATTTAGAAAAAAAAAGTAACATTGATCCTTTCCTTGAGAATACCTTATACAAAAATTGATTTGAAATATATTATAGTTCCAAATGCAAAGGTTAAAACTATAAACTTCAAGAAGAAAATATATAAAAAATTCTTTTCTCTATTGCAGTAGGTAAACTTTATTTTATCTATAGGAACAGGTAAACTTTCTTAAACATGTCATTCAAAAAGCATGAGTCACAAAACAAAGAGTTAATAAACTGAACTTTAGCAAAATAAAAACTCTGTTCTTCAAAAGACATTGTTAAGAAAATGAGGAGCAAGTTTCACTGCTTCTGTGTAATAAATTTCTCCAAAGCTTAGTGACTGAAAACAACAATAAACAATCATCATCTCTTACAGTTTTTGTGGATTAGGAACATGTGAATTTCCTGGCCGTCCAGTTGTGCCTTCAAGTGTCACATGCAGTCATCTGAAGCCTGGACAGAGGCTGAAGGGTTGGTTTCTAAGGTGCCACATCTGACTGGCAAGTTGCTGCTGGCTGGTCTCAACAGGTCTCAGTTCTCTGCACAGATCTTCCCAAAGACACTCTTTAGAGCAAGCAATCCAAGAGGAAAGGATAAAAGCCGCAAATGATTTTCATGACCTGGTACCAGGAGTCATGCATGTACCATTGCTTTTACAATTCCTCTTGGAAAACCTGCCATGGGTCTGCTCTAAAGATGAGAAGACTGTCCCAGAGCGTAGGCACCAGGAGGCCAAGATCACTTGGGTCCATCTTGGAGGCCTGCCTACCACAGCAAGCCACAGTCTGAGAGAAACAGTTCACAACACATGGATCCGACCAAGGATTGGTATATGGAACACACAGATAATGACAAAAGCAATTTGAAAAGGACAAAAGACTGGAACATCCACTTAACAAAAGGAAACAAGTAAATGTTGAAGACATTCAACATCATTGGTTATCAGGAAAACCAAAATTAAAACACAGTGGCTTACTCTCACACATTGTTAGAACGGCTAAAATCAGAAAGGACTGACATTACCAAGTATTGGAAAGGAAATAGGACAGCTGGAACTCTCATACATTGCTGGTGGGAATGAAAAATGGTACAACCACTTTGGAGAAGAGTTTGGTAGTTTCTTATAATTAAATATATACTTAGAATGTGACCTAGCAATTTGACTCCTAGGTATGATTTAGCTAAGAAAAATAAAAACATATGTCATAATAAAGACTTTTAACCCAATGTTCATAGAATCTTTAGTCATTATAGCCAAAAAAAAAAAAAAAAAGTCAAGAAGCAACAGTTAGAACTGGACCTGAAACAAAGGATGGGTTCAAAATTGGGAAAGGAGTGCAACAAGGCTGTACACTGTCACCCCACTTACTTAACTTATATGTAGAGTACATCATGCGCAGTGCCAGGTTGGATGAATCACGAGCAGGAATCAAGCCTGCAGGGAGAAATATCAACAACCTCAGATATGCTGATGATATTATTCTAATGGCAGAAATGAAGAGGAACTAAAGAGCCTCTTTGATGAGGGTGAATGAGGAGAGTGAAAAAGCTGGCTTAAAACTCAACTTTGAAAAATCTAAGATCATGGCATCCGGTCCCATCACTTTACAGCAAACGGAAGGGGAAAAAGTGGAAGCAGTGACAGATTTTATTTTCTTGGGTTCCAAAATCACTGCGGACAGTGACTGCAGCCATGAAATTAAAAGACGGTTGCTTCTTGGGAGGAAAACTGTGAGAAACCTAGACAGCATATTAAAAAGCAGAGATATCACTTTGCCGATCAAAGTGCATATATTCAAAGCTAAGCATGATTTTTTAGTAACCATGTACATGTGTGAGAGTTGGACCATAAAGAATGCTGAGCACAGAAGAATTGATGCTTTTGAACTGTGGTGTTGGAGAAGACTCTTGAGAGTCCTTTGGACTGCAAGGAGATCAAACCAGTCAACCCCAAAAGAAATCAACCCTGAATATTCATTGGAAGGACTGATGCTGAGGCTGAAGATCCAATACTTTGGCTACCTGATGTGAAGAGCCGATCCATTGGAAAAGACCCTGATGCTGGGAAAGATTGAAGGCAAAAGGAGAAGGGGGCAGCAGAAGATAAGATGGTTGGATGGCATCACCGACTCAATGGACATGAATCGGAGCAAAGAGCAAGAGATAGTGAAGGACAGGGAAGCCTGGTGGACTGCAGTCCATGGGGTCACAGAGTTGGACACGACTTAGTGACTCAACAATAAAGCCAGAAACTGGAAACAAATTAAATGTTTACCAATAAGACAAATATAGGGAGGCACTAGGGCCAGTTTCTGAAAGTTTGGCAAATCAATACAATAGGCTAATAGTCAGCAATGAGAAAAGAAGTAACTACTGCTGCACAAAACAGGAACGAATCTTTAAAATATGCTGACCTGAAGAAGTCAGACACAAAACTATGCACTGTATGATTCCATTTACACCAAATCCTTGAGAAAGAAAAAAGTATTCTCTAGTGACAGAAAGCAGATTAGTAGTTGCCTAGGACCAGGGGAAAAACAAGGGAAAGCGGTACTTAGATGAGCAAAGGGTGTGAAACAAGTCCATGTAAAAGAGAGAGAGTGTAAGTGGGGGGAAAACGGACAGGTTACCGCAGGTTTTCTCATCTTCAGCATGCCGCCATTTTCGATCTGATGATTCTTTGCTTCTGTGGTGAGTGTGTGTGTGTGTGTGTGTGTGTGTGTGTGTGCGCGCGCCGCACGCGCGTGTGTTGGCCTGTGCACTGAAGGATGTTTAGCACTCTCTGGCCCCTACCCACAAGATGCCTGTGGAAACCACCCCCAGCTCCCTAGCTGTTATTAACACAGTTAAAAATAGCTCACAACACTCACAGTTGTCTCCTGAGACACAGGAGATGGTCCCCAACTGAGAACCACTGGGTTAGTCTGTTTACCATATTGCTGCGTAAAAAGTCACCCCCCTCCAATTTAGTGGCTTAAAACAGTGAACAGTTTATTACCTCACAGTGACCGTTTGGGTCAGGTATTTGAGTATGAGTTGGGGGTTTCTGGCTAAGGTCTCTAATGAGGTTGCAGTCAAGATGTCTACACCATCTGATGCCTGAATGGGGCTGGTGGACCCACTTCCAAGAGGGCTCCATACACATGGAGACTGCAAGAGGTCTCACATCCTTGCTGTTTGCTGGCCAGATATGCAGTTCCTTGCCATGTGTGCATCTGATAAGGCTATTGATACGTCTTCACGACATGTAAACTGCCTTCCTCAGAGCAAGTGATCTTAGAGAGGAGCCATGACACCTTTTTTAAGACCTGCTTCTGGAAAGTACATACTGTCACTCTTATGGTATTGTGTCCATTAGAAATGTCACTAAATACAAACCACATTCATTTGAAAGGGAATTAGTCTCTACTTTTTGAAGGGAGGAGTACTGGATAAATTCATGGGTATATTTTCAAATCTTCAGAGATAAAGATTCTTTAACAAAAGAGCTGGGGAAAACCATGAGCTCTTTAGAAAAAGAAAAGGTAGATTACAGTAAATTAAATCTGAAAGGATTAAATTATTTAATGGATAAAACAAAATAATCAAGTAGAAAAACTCAAAGGCAGATAAATGACATGATCTCAGAGTGGTAATGGAGGTGTGAAGCAAAAAACAATAGAAGAAAACAAAAATGAGAAAGCAATAATTTTATCACACATCAATATCTCAGTTCAGTTCAATAGCTCAGTCATGTCCGATGCTTTGTGAATTCATGAATCGCAGCACACCAGGCCTCCCTGTCCATCACCAACTTCCAGAGCTTTCTCAAACTCATGTCCAACGAGTGGGTGATGCCATCCATCTCATCCTCTGTCATCCCCTTCTCCTCCCCTCCTTCAATCTTTCCCAGCATCAGGGTCTTTTCCAATGAGTCAGTTCTTTGTACCAGATAGCTAAAGTATTGGAGTTTCAGCTTTAGCATCAGTCCTTCCAATGAATATTCAGGACTGATCTCCTTTAGGATGGACTGGTTGGATCTCCTTGCAGTCCAAGGGACCCTCAAGAGTCTTCTCCACCACCACTGTTCAAAAGCATCAATTCTTCAGCACCCAGCTTTTTTTTATGGTCCAACTCTCACATCCATACATGACTACTGGAAAAACCACAGTTTTGATTAGATGGACCTTTGTTGGTGAAGTAATGTCTCTGCTTTTTAATATACTATTTAGGTTGGTTATATCTTTTCTTCCAAGGAGCAAATGTCTTTTAATTTCATGGCTGCAGTCACCATCTGCAGTGATTTTGGAGTCCAAGAAAATAATGTCTGTCACTGTTTCCAACGTTTTCCCACCTATTTGCCATGAAATGATGGGACCAGATGCCATGATCTTAGTTTTTTCAGTGTTGAGTTTTAAGCCAGTATCTACACTATATAAATGTATCTACATTTATATCATCAATATCTACATTATATAAATTGTACATCACAATGTCTACATTATATATACATCAACATCTACATTATTTAAATTGATTTTTTGCAAATACTCTAGCAAAGAAATGGACAATGGACCAACAATAAGACACCACTTTTGCCCTGTGATGAGAATATACCCAGACAAGACTTATGCCATGATGACTTTGACACAGTGAAGAAGGACAATCACATACTCTCACACGGTGCTGTGGGAAAACTGAGAATGAAAATTATAATATGTTATCTATTATGTGCCCCATAGTTCTAGGTATTCTATTTGTAGCAACTCATTTTCTTTTTACTACAACATCATGTGATGGTATTAAACCAACTTTCTGGTTGAGGCACAGGCTAGTTTGTGGCCAAACCTCATGGCTCATAGGAGGCAGGAATGTTGACTTATTCAATTGACAAGATAGGTTCAGTGCCTCAGGCTAACCATACTTTCAGAGGTCCATAGGGCTTCCCTTATAGCTCAGTTGGTAAAGAATCCACCTGCAATGCAGGAGACCCCGGTTCCATTCCTGGGTTGGGAAAATCGGCTGCAGAAGGGACAGGCTACCCACTTCAGTATTCTTGGGCTTCCCTGGTGGCTCACCTGGTAAAGAATTCGCCTGCAATGTGGGAGATCTGTGTTTGATCCCTGGGTCGGGGAAGATCCCCTGGAGAAGGGAAAGGCCATCCACACTAGTATTCTGGCCTAGGGAACTCCATGGACTGTATAGTCCATGGGGTCGTAAAGAGTCAGACATGACTAAGACTTTCACTATAATGTTTTACTTTCTTTTAAAATTGGGAAGAAAAAATGAATGCTTTGGCCAAAGAAATGTTTTAATGTATATTACCAGTACACTGTCTTTGCTTCAGTGCAGTTATAAACATAATCTTAAATATTACTTTATGGAGGAAGAGGCCCAAGTAAAAGCACCTAGAATCCATGAAAATTGGAATGTGATGCTGGGTGGCAGGGCTGTGTTTTTAATTCCAGGCAATGTGACACCTACAGTGACGTCCTTCCTGGAAGGTAACTTGCCAATATGTTTTCAAGAAGGCTAAAATTGTTCACATCTTCAATTACTTTTAAGCATATAAATTATGGCAGTAAGGAAGGACATGAGCAGTGATTTGTGAAAAGGTACTTGTAATGGTGTTCATTTGAACACCAAAGAAACACTTAATAATGAAAGGCTGGTCCAATGTTGGCTATAAACTTAGGGGACTAGGTAGGTACTAGGAACTTCTGAATGGAGCTCAACAGAAGTGAAAACTGAGGACTCTGGAGAGCTGTAAGGAGAGCAAGAAGTGGAAGGAGGCCTCTGTGTTCAGCAGATGGAGCACAGACCTCTGCCTGGGATGTGTGGGTTCATATTTGAGTGCAGTTGCCAGCATGTTCTTGAGTTTATTTTTAAAGAAGCTGGACAAGCACAAAGGTGAGGGAAAGGTTAGAGGAAACAGTACTTTTCAAAGTAGAGATGAGCGAGCACAGTCAGGAACTTTTAAGACTTTGTCCAAAAAGGAGGGAAAAGCCCATGAGCATGAAAGAAACCTTGAAGATAGTGTTAATTTTTGTCTCAAAAATTTTGTCTCAAAAAAGCTGATGAGCCAATGAAAGATTTTAAGCAGTGGAGTCACGGGCTCCAAAGTATGTGTTACCATAATCACTGTGGATACAGCATGTGTCAGATCCAAGTAGGAAGTCACAGGGTAAGAACTGATGGAGTGGAGAGGAAGACAATGTGCATTTATTCAGTCAAAAGATTTTTTGCTGAATCCTACAAATATTCATGGAATGCAATGTTCTTGATACACAATTCTTTCAAAGGCTTAGTTATGATGGAAGAAAATAGAGAACCAGAAAGTTTTAAAGTCAAGGGACACTTTCAGACACAAAAGTCTTACCCAGTTATCCTGGAGAGTAGTACCACAAGGGATAACGTTAAAGATATGCCAAGGAGGGTTTCACACGTGGGAGCAGGCAGTGGAGAGGTTCACTTGGAAGGGAGCAGAGACACCCAGACTGAGACAGAGGAAAAAGAGCAAGCTTGAGTGTGGACGTAGGTAATTTATGAAGCTTGGGTGAGGCAACTGGGCACAAATTGTAGAAATCTATGCTGGATGACCTTTATTATCTCTCTGACGTAGAGGATCAGTTCACCTGGTGAGTAACGTGGTCATTACTGATTTTTACCTGCAGGGTAGCCTGGGTTCTGAAAGCAAGGCACAGAGCCAAGCGCTGTTCTCCAGACTAGTTGACTCATTAACGAGGACAATAGACGCTTCTTACCGAACTGCTGTTTGGATTGATCGCACATACACAAGCTCTCGCTTAGTATTTATCACTGTACTCTTGTGGGGTTCATTTCAGTTCAGTCGCTCAGTCCTGTCCCGAGTCTTTGCGACCCCATAGACTACAGGACGCCAGCCCTCCCGGTTCATCACCAACTTCCAGAGCTTGCTCAAACTCATGTGCATCCATTCGGTGATGCCATCCAACCATCTCATCCTCTGTTGTCCCCTTCTCCCCCCGGCTTCAGTCTTTCCCAACATCACGGTCTTTTCCAGTGAGTCAGTTCTTCTCATCAGGTAGCCAAAGCGTTGGCGCTTGTGGGGTTAGCGGAGTGAATGTTTAGGTTAGTAGCAAAAGTGGACTGACTAGAAGTCTTCTGGTACGACCATGTGCTAAATGCAATTATTTACTCTTCCAGTGGTTCTGGGTCAAACATTCAGCGAGGCCACGGAGTACTAACAGCTTCCTTTAGCGTAAAGCGATCAAAAGGAAGAACTCCAGGGCCCCGTGAGCCTTACTGGAAGTCCCGCACCGGTTCGGCCGCGAACCGGAAAGCCGGTTCCCAGCCGAAGCAGCACCCAGCTCCGGCTTCCAGAAACCTCTTCCCAAATCTCGGCGGCGGCCCCGCCCCTTGCACAGCCTCAGGCCCCGCCCCCTACCTCCCATTGGCTGGCCTCCCCCTTCCTCTCCCGCCTCGAAGACCCGGAGGGCGGAGTTCTCCACAG